>NESQ01000445.1:0-68076 GCA_003070745.1 Tuber borchii
TAATTGGAATACTCACATCAGTGGCAGTGGAGATATTGGCGGCATTCGCCAGGAGAGCATGAGCCTGTCTAGATAGAAGGAAGAGCGCCGGGGATTTGATGGCACCGGTGACGACCACTCTTCCAGGACCCGCGAGTTCCCAGACCAAATTTCTAAGCTGACCGAGAGGTATTTGGAAACCTCCATCAAGTCTTGATACCATGCAGGTATCTTCGGTGAAGGTAATACGACGGTGGGCAGACAGCTGGCCAACCGACAGGAGAGATGATTGAAGATTGGGGGCATAGAGAGCCTGAACGTCTAGGGCCAGTACCTCATGGCTTTGATCGCTCTTGAAGAGGATCCGTACAGTGCCTACGCCTATGGCATTGATCGACGAGTTATTGCCCATATGGATGGGAATAGTAGTGTTGGACTTAAAGGCTCGGTATGAAAACAATGCATCGCGATTCGGATAAAGGTGGTGGGTTGCTGTTATGGGAGTAGCGTAATGGAAGAGTTGTATTACGCTATGGCCCTGATCGCTGAATAGGTGTTTGGAGAATATCGTCTAGGGAGAAGAATGTATTAAAAAATAATCGTGTGATAAGAATTTTAAAGTAGTAACGTGTATATATTGTTAAGGTCTCTTCTCCGTTGCTTGTTGTTTGTATAAGCTGCGAAGACACCTCGATATTTATATTCCGCGTCTGGGTGTTCGTGGGCTACATAACCTTTTCATATAACTAAGTACCTCTTACTCCTTTCACCAACTTCAACAGAAGTGCGAACCCTTTCTGACCCTGAAAACCTCTGCACCCATACGCGACTTGTAGACATGTGAGAACTTTTATTCTACGATGGTGTGAACACCTCTTGTAGTGTTCTTACAATCTTTTATCCGAAGCAAATCAAGTTACGAATAATCACCCACGTTTGTCAACGCAGAGAGACTATCCGCTGGACCGAAGATGGCCAGTCTTCTTTTGTCAGCTCCGTCGGAAACTAGACTGCATATGCGTCTTGCGGTTTCGTCTACCGGCATTATACGACTCTTGACTATGAATCGAACCAATAGTTACGAACATAGTTATCGGTCTTATGCTAACAGGTCCTTTGGGGGTTCCCCGACCCCCTTCCTGGGTATAGACTATTCTTCTAGTACTGGGCGACTTTCCAGACTGAAGTGTCTAACTTTCACGCAGTTTCCGTCCCATTACTTAATGACCACTCTTTGATCCAATATCTTCAAGGGCTTGTAACTTTATGCGACGTCGTCTGATTCGGGTGCTTCCACTTGCATAAGGTAGAGGAAGACTTCCTCTCATATATCCTGCGAACAGGAACCGGTCGGACGGACGGCTGCGACGTATTCGGTGTTACAAGATGGGTCATCTTGACTGTGGGTTTTGGTGAGGGGACACAACTCCTGTGGCGACCAGTATTGCCTTAGTGGTCCAACGTCGGGGCCGGAGGGGAGTGAGTTGTATTTTTCCAAAGGAGATTTTTGCGCAAGGTAGGGTAACTTGTGCCCAATAATGTACCGGAGAGCTCTGTGCCTAACAGTTGCACCTGAATCAATCAATTAGTTCGAGATTTCGGCCTGCGGGGTATCTGATACTGTTAATTTGTTCGATGAAAGGGAAACTACATTGGTCAGAAGGGCTTGAACAGAGACGAGGACTGGGTCAGCAGTAGCCGGCATGGCTGAAGCTTGTGAGCTCCCGGAATTCTTGTCAGCACTGTTATGTCTTTTACTCTTCTGATGTACATCCATTGCCTGTCTCCCCCTCTGACGAGAATTACAGTCACATCGCGTATGCCCATGGCGACCGCAATACCAGCAGGTAACAGATGAGGAACGATCATTCGCATGACTGCTAACGGAGCCATTGGATCTGGACCAGGAGTTACGATAGCCACCACGACCACAACCGCGACCATGACTGCGGAAGCCGTGACCACTCCTACGCAACCCGGAATTACCGCCGCGGGTCGAACTGACTCTCGAGTACAGAGCAGAACCAGAAGTAGCAGCAACGTTTGAGGTAGAGGCCTCTGGGGCCTTGATCCGGAGGGTCGCCTCATCCTGCCGGATAGAGGTAATATAGTCCGTGACCGAAAGATTTGCCTGCTGGTGCAATAGCTGAATTGTGGTGTCATAAGGATCCGGCAAAGAGGAGGTCCAACAAGAGATGAACGTAGCGTCGGTAATGGCCTGATCGGTCAAGGCAAGCTCATCCTTGAAATCCATCAAGGCGGTGATATAGGCACTAACAGATGAATAGTCACTGCACCTAATACGATTGAACTCACGGATAAGACCCTCTCTCCCCGCACGAGAGGCGGCAGTATCAAACTCAGTAGCAAGCGCCGTCTACATCGCCGCTGGCGAGCGAGGAATACGCCGAAGGAACGCTTTCGCCTCAGGACCCCACGAGTTATAAATGAAAGTGACGGCAAGGCTTTCACGGCGATTGAAATCGAGAAGGAGAGCATGCTGGTTGGCCGGCGGGGCAACTTCGTGACCAAGGGTGATTTCAAGGGCTCCGGCCCCCTGCAGAAGGTACTTAAGGTCCTGGGACCGCTACAGGTAGGTTAACTGACTCAACCTGTTAGCTTCACCATACTTACAACGGTAAACAGAATCGTCTTTGGCTGCCGAGAACTTTGAAAGAGACATCGAGAAGGCTGGATGGAGAAAATACTGTTAAGTATAGAAAGATAGGTAGACAGATAGATAGAAGATTCAATATAAAGCGCGAGGAATAAATTGCAGATGGAAGGCTACAATAGGCTCATAACCTGTTAAATGATGGTTTTTGGAACTGGTTGAGTGACGAGAAGAATAATGAATTGCTTAATTGACTTCTCAGTAGAGAGCGAACTACTCAGACTATCTACTGTTGAGAGCGAGACACAAGTTGCGAGTAAATCAACAGTAGGAAGTAAACAGAAACAGAGAGAAGAAAAGAAAGGCAAGGAGGTATGTTCAATAGTACCAATATTGTAAGGGGTTTTGAGATGGCAATCAAGACTAATGCAAGGAGAAAATCAATAGTACGAGTGATACTATGGTAGTGCCAGAAGCATATTTCAACAGAAGTTGCCTTAAAGGCACGAGTGATACTCTGTGTACCACGAACCATTGCAAGTGGCTCAAGGAGTGGGAGTATTTACACCTGTAGAATATCCGAACTACGATACCATTTATTAAGACTATTTATCCTTTGCTTTCGGTAAGTTCTCGGCTATATTATTGCTTTCTCACGGCATTCTGGTAAGAAAATTCACTTTGTTTTGCACTTTTTTGTTCTTTGCAACCAAACATCACGAATCACAATTTTTCTACACGACACTCATTCTACTTGTCTCGGCTTGTCACGGCGTACCAGAACTTGGTCTAAAATCAGGTTCAACCACCCCGGCTCTGTACCATGACTAAATGCCTGACCCTTGTACCGGTACTAGCGCCTGACGGTTCCTGCCAGTTTGCGCGGCACTCGTACAAGTCCACTCAGTGCGGGGGGTGAAACAAAAGTGCCCTTTTGCTTGCACCTCTATGCAGTTATTTTATGCTCGAAAAGGGTGTTGGGTTGATGAGTGGATGAATGACGGGCGGTGGCGCAATGTTGGACAGCACTTGTGGTGGGGCGGGGCGCTGGGGATTCTCTGAATGTGGGGTAAGTAGTGGTGGCTGGCGGTAACTTAAGTTGTGATATGCATATAGACTATCATACTTCAGTGTGAATGTCGAACCCTTCCATCCTCTCCTTTTCATGGGGGATTCGTTGCTCTCTCGCCCATCCCCTGCTAAATCTCATTGAAGCAGCAGTATGCATTATATCAAGGCATGGTAGCTCCAGGGCACTGAGGTCAGGCTTTATTTACCATAGTATCTTACTCCAAAATGCCTGAGCACTGCTCTGTACTCGAGTACAATACCCTGCGACACAGTCACCTGGCTTAACCTTCCCGCCTGTCAAGCAGTTATCATAAATCAAACACCCTGGATCCTATTTGCTTCGTGCTATTGTTATCATTGCAAAGCGCCACCGTTGCTCCGCTACCGGCTTTGTCATGAAGCTTCGAAATCGTGAAACCAAGAGCGTGGAATGCCTCTTTTTTTTTCTTTCAGATTTTTCCCCCTCATAAAAAAGTAATGCGGGTTCCTGGCTGCCAACGTTTACTTTTTTAAAAAACTTATCCTTGGTTCGATTTCGGCTCTGCATATGTTCATCATGGGAATTGGGGGGTGGGGCCTTTCCAATTTTAATCGCGCCAGTACTCTAGTGCTTGTACTCGCATCACACCAATGCCTGGGGTCATATTTTGGCACTCCAGCACAAATCAGGGATTATTTCGCGGATTAATCTGAATTAACTTTTCACTCACTTTCTAGCGGACGCTTCCCTAATGATTGGAGTATTATACAAGTACAAGTATTTATTGGAAAGTTAGTAGTAATTGGCTTAAGTTAACCCGCGAAATAGCCCCGGTCTTGTCCGAAAATATCGCCCCGGCACCCGTGGGACAGGTTTAACTTAACATGGAGAAAGCCAAGTTGGCTTAATAATAGTATAAATGCTAATTCCCTCGCATCCACGGGCTTGGGTGGTGGGATGATGCCTTCTAGATGCCTGCGTTATTTGATACTACCGGTACCAGTGCCGGTATTCCTATTTCCCTCTTGGCACAAGAGAGAAACAGGGGCACCCGGGCTGGTCATATGGCCCTAACCCATCGACCGTCCGTACGATAGCATAAGTTAGAGGGCACCTAACAACTTTGTGACCCTCCCAGCCACGGCTCTGGCCTCTAGCACTCTTTCAAGTTCTGCATCCTTGCCGGCAATCTCCTCCACCTCCTCGTTGACGACTAACCCATCCTTCAGTCTCTGCCACATCCACCGCTCACTCTCCACTATCGCGATGCGACCCTGTTCCCTGACGGCCTGTTGAAATCGTTGCCGTTCCCTCCCCCAACGAGCCTGCAACCAGCGCATACTCAAGACTAGCCCAAGTGCTGCAAAGGTGGAGCTCGAGTAAACGGGGACGCCGGATAGATAGAGCAGGCTGGAGGCAGCGGCTGATGTGACTGAAAATGATACAGATCCCATGAGAATCCTATTAGCCGAGGTTTGGAGGTCAGATATTAGGTTGCTAACAATATGGTCGGTCTTTGTGAAGAGGTGCATGGGGTAAGGTCCCTCAGACGCATCTTCGCTAACGTTTTTAGAGGTGAGAGGGGGGGAGGGTGGGGAGGGGATATCGGCCAATCGGAATCGCGCGAGCTCTTCTTGTGAAGAATTTGGTTGTTGGAATGCTAACTGAGGACTACCATTGAAACCGGCACCGGCGAGACGACCTGCTAGGAACAAGAATGCCTTCTTGGATTGTGGCAGCAAGCATGCGCTAACCACCTCCCTCGAGTTCGCCGTGACATCATCGGCTGTCCAGATCAACTTCCACCAAGCGAGCTGCCCCCACACGTGAGAAGTGAATCCAGCCATCAAAGAGGTTTGCAATTCCGAATGAGCGTTCTGCGACCAATTCCTCAGACTTGCAGACAGGCTTTCGAAATTATCGGCGACAGCTTTAACGGACAAACCTTCGCCAACAGAGTGCGTCTCCTTTTCACGCTTCTTCACCTCCACCGTGCGGCGCAATCTCTCTTCTTCCTCTAGAATCAGGCGCTCGGACTGGACGACGATCGAGGAAATCAGTGCTTTGACAACCGGCCGGATACCCCCACCATCGTTATCGGGTTTCTTACACCCGTCAAGCATCCACTCCTGCACAGCGCCAAATCCGCTCTTCAGCCACTCCTTCTCAAACGTAAGAGAATTGGCTGCGGAAGTCTTCAACTGCTTGAAGGCATCTTCCGCAATAGGCAGATTAACGATTTTGACTGAGCCAATTTTATGATTTTCTGGGGCCGAAGCTGGTAGGGAGAGCAGTCGGAGTACCCGTGCATTGCTATTACCATCCTTGGTAATAATAGTGGTGGAATCGTGATCTAAGAGCGTTTGTAGACCAGTTTCTCCCTCACCAGCGTAAACTATCGACTTGTGAACCGGGAATTGGATGAAGCGTGAGCCGGGGATATTGCTGACATGGAGGGTAAGGTCGGTGGGGTCTCCTGGGGGTATCGGCGCGAGCAGGATTTCGATATTAGGTTTTAGAAGTGGTGACGGAACCGTGAGGAGGGAAACGGGGGAGTTTTTTGGTGTTGAGATTTCGCTGGTAGGGCCGTGCCTATTATAAGGAGGAATGAATGAATTTCAACTAATGAAAGGAATGAAATGAAAAAGCAAATTAGTGAGCACAATACCGTATGAGTAGCCCTTGACTCTCACCCCCACCAGCATACCACCTTCTCAATGCCTTCACCCACTCCCCTCCAGCTTCTCTTCCCTCCCCAATCAACGGATCATCGAGCAAAGTAGCAACAACCCTCCCCAACCCATCCCCCTTTCCCAAAACTGATCACTCGGGTAACGTGCCCCACCATCAGCCATCATCAACCCACCACCATCGATTTCAAAATATCATAAAGAGAGATGGATATCAACTGTACCCACCACCGACCCTGACTCCACCTTCTGCACCTCCATCCGCACTAATCCCCCTCTCAGCCAACAGCACAAGACTCTCCTTCGCAAACCCCCATTTCGCCAACTTTGTCAGACCTTCGAGGACTTCATGGCGCTTTGTCAACGCGGACGGTGTTGGTATTGTTGCGGCGCGGATTGTGGTTGAGATGAGGCGCCGGTGGTGGCGGTGAAGGCGGTATTGGAGGCGGAGGAAGAGTGGTAGGTTTCTGATTGTTGGTCTGGTGGTCATTGTAGTTTACATTACTCGTAGAGCGTGGATGGAGTGGTCGACTTGTACCAGCGCGAGAGGAGGCGTGGGGTGGTGGTGTGGCGGAAATGGTAGTGGGGGTGGGTTGATCTGTAAGCATACCCATAGGAATGAGGGGGGTTATGGTATACTGTGCCAAGACGGTGGTTGGGTGATGGGGATGGGGCTTGGGATCATTCGCACAGAAGGTCACTCGGGATTGCTGACGATTCGGGAGGGAAGAAAGGAAATCATGCCGAGCGGAAGCCGAAGGTCGCTATGGGATGAGTAACGGTAGTAGGATATTCTTTTTTGTTTTCTTTTTTCCTAGTAGTTTAATCATCGGAATCAATCATTGAAGGCGGGTATAGGAAAATGTAGGGGGGCACCGATTAAACTCGTTAAATCCACTCTTCGGAATCTGGTGCTTGGCGCAAGCGAATGGGTTGGTGAGATACCCTAAGAAACCGAGTGATAGGTGATGATACTAGATTAGAGGTTTTAGAAGAGGAGGGACTGGGGGCAATGACAAAATAGTAAAAATTATCGTGGAAAAGACGAAGATGGTCAATGTGATAATAGGGGAAAAAAGCAATCGGGCTGCTGAACATCTTAGACTGAGAAATACACCAAGGGAGGTGCGCCGAGTGATAGGATATGACAACAATCCAGAACTTCCTAGGCGAGCTACACAGCCAGTACTTTCAGTCGTCCAGCCTGTCCTAGACTGGGGCTAGGTCGACAAAAGACGAGGGTGTCTCGCCTTTGGAGGGACTGGAGAGGGCGACGACGGTCAACTGTGGGCACTTACTGGTTCCCAACAAAAAGAACCTAAACACAGAGGCCAGAAAAACAGGACGGGTGATATAAAGGTGGGTTACTTGGCCCGCTGGAGAACCCCATGCAACGTATGAACAGGTAATGAATTAATAGAAAATGAATTATTGTACAGTACTTAGTTTTGGATTACCTCCTAGTAATGAATTTTGACATTCTGAAAAACATCAAAAGAAACATTATTAGACTGGTGAATAAGTTTTAATAATATTATTATTCAACTAATTTATTTCTCTTTTAAATAGCAGTGAAGAACCTGTTCTTGGTATATTATACTTGGTTAAACTAGAGCCTGTGATAAACACTATTGTATGAATTGCTGCCCAATACGGAGGTACAGATCCTAAGTTTTGTATGTACAGGAGGTAAGGGCAGCAAACCTCGCTTGTGGAACATACAAAACTTAGGCGCTGTACCTCCGTATACGAGACCTTTATCCTTTTAATCCTAGTTGACCTTTGGGTAAGCAAGAGCCAGATGTGAATTTTCCAGATTCTAACAATGCCAAAAAGTACTGAAATACTGTTCAAAAGCTTCTATATAGCCGAAACTCTCGGCTAAGTTTGAATACAGAATGCTGAGAGTGTTTTTGGAGGAGTTGAGAAAGTTAGTCCCCAAAGGTTGCTGCTGGATTGAATGCAAAGGAATGGCATACAAAGTATTTTTTATTTTTTTTTGCTTTGCAATTTACATGAAATTTTCCTTCTATTCATATATTTTCTATCTCGATTTTTATTACTCTCTGAGTAGTTGTGATCGTGTAGGGGGGGAATTTATAGTGACTGAAAGGTTGCTGTTGCACTCCTACCGTACTCGCAACGATTTTTGGGCTTGATATAGGGGGGCAGGCTCCTCACCAGATGGAGCCACTATTTTAAGCCATCCATGGCAAGCACAAACCCTGTTGGGACAGTATTGTACTGGACTCGAGTACTAGTATACCGGTAGTGCCTTCGATCAAGTCAGGAAAGGGGATAAAAAAAAAGAATGAAAAAAAGAACGAGGCTAGCGGTGTGTTCCCCGAACCCTTGTTTCGCAATGAGATATAGCAAGCATTTAGAGTAATAATAGTAGATCGACGGGGATTTCTGATAGGGAACCTACTAGAGTATGTATATCATGGCCAGCTATCCATGCTTATCTGTGGGCGCAACCAAAATTATGCCCTCAACGTTCCGCTGCAACTTCCTGCCTAGGACGAGTTTGGCTTCGAGGCACGCGACCCTCCCTTTCACCCTGGAACTTATGAGTACTTAAACATGAGCTATCGCAAAAACTCGATGAGAAGAAAAACGCTAAGAGGTTGTGGTCGCCTTCTTAGTAAGGGCGATGCACACTCCTTTTGCTTTGTCAATTCACAGACTAGTTTGCGGTGTTTTCATCTCGCGGGGCGGGGAAGTGGGATTACAACATCCAAGCACATTTTCCTTCTATTCGAGTTCCTGTGGGTATTCGGCCGAGAAAAGATAGTGAACCTAGTCGAAAATACCTACCGTAGCTGACTGACTGTGACTATCCATAGTGGCTCCTGCGGTGAGACTGACTCAACGCATATCTTCCCCCTCGCTGGCATCGTGACTCAGGAGCGTGGCCTAATCATGCGATATCACCGCATCCGTGGGAGTCCCTGTTTTGCCCCTGTTCATTATGTTGGATATTTTGAGGTCTCTGGGGAGGGGAGTGTCCGTATTGCTTGAATCTGAGATTTGATGGGGCCAAAGCGCTGTCAGGTGTAGGCTTCTGACCTTCGACAACTGAAAACACTTTTAGATGCTGCCCTGGGGCTGGTGATATGAAGCTCGAAGGGTCTATGTCCACTGATATCATGGCAATAACCTCTGATTGTATCATGCTTTACTCATGATGTACTGGTACAGTATTCCTCGGCATAGGGAGTCCACGGCATAACGAGAATGCCCATACAATAATCCCTGTTCTATAAAAGTTATATGGGCGTTCTCGCCTCACCGTGGATTCGCTTCGCCGTGGGTTGCTGTACTAGTCCTTTCAGGGTTCCGATATTTCCGTTTCCGGGGACTGTGCCTGCGGGTTTGCAGGCGGCAAATTATATACAAGTCGACCAAGTTGGTAGGGTCATTTTGCATACGCTCAGCAATGTAGAAGATACATCAGTCGAGCCCATGAGGGCCCAAAGGGCTCATCATAGGCTTTGAAGATTCTGCATAAGGATAACTATAGAAGAACCCGGCAATGCTGTGTAAGGTTAAGAAATAATAGAAATATGAAAGAAAAGCTGCATGAACACCTCTACCGCCCGTGACAAGCCGCTTAAACAAGAATAAACAATGCACCCCCAGTAACCTTATTAATACTATGAACAGAAGGGAAAATGATGACGCGGAACATTGAGGAAACGACAATATAATATACCTTTAGGAAATGTCAAAGTAAAGGGTAAAGACCAATTGGGGTTTATAGACAAGACATAGGGAAAGAGCTGAGGAAAATATAAGATAACGGAGGTTGATGTGACTAATTAACGCAAATCCGTAGGTTTTAAAGGTGTGTTAGCTCCAGTGCCGGCGGTCCTTTCATAGAAATCGTCACCATCGTCCTCCTCGTCACTGCTGGCACCGAGATCCTCGTCCTCATCCTCACTCTCAGCCGTGCTGCGTTTCCTCTCGTAATCCTTCATGTGCGCGGTCGTCATAGTCCTGCCAAGTCGTTCTAAGGCTTGCATGGCGGGAGAGGTCTTCGTGCCGGAGCGTCTACGACTCCTATGCCGCCTTCTTACTGCAGACCTCTCGATATCTACTGTAGGAATAGAACTGGTAATTAGGAGGGGAGTGGCTGAACCCTCAAGGATTAGGCATGGTATGGAAGATTGCTCAGGGTCGGGGAAACGATACGGAAGACGAGGGTCACGATACGCTCGATTTGCTCCCACACTGGAGGAGGAAATTGTCAGCTTTAGTTGTTCTAGTAAGGGCGGTTAAATGGGTGTATACTTTCCGACGTGCTCATTTTCCATGCGGAAGAAGCACCAGATAAACCGACGAATTATCTCGAGAACAGCTATGATAAAACTCAATTTCGCCGAGAGCGGGGCTCCGTTACCGTAGACGATATAGGAAACCCAAGTGAACCGTAAAATGGTATCCATTAGCATCGCAAAGTAGTAGACCCAACGTGTTTTGAAGGCAACAGCATCACGGACAAAAGGCCAGCTTGCGTATGGGTTTAGAAGCGACCAATCCATCACAATGTCCCAGAATACTTGACCAAGTTAGCCTAATCGGCAAGCAGAAAGAGGGCAGACTGACATGTATAGAAGGAATTTATGGTAGCGATGGCGGCAAAGCTGGCTCTGAGGCGTGGGCTCTTGATGTGCATGCGCCAGAAACCGAGCATCAGATAGTAGAGCACAGTGAAAGTGTATTTACCACTATTCGCCAGCTGCGGGAATACCTGTCGAGAGTCACGATAGCGACGAAGGCATTGCAGGAAACGCCAGAGAGCGGGCAAGGCCGTGAAGAAGCCCACCACTAGACGGAAGTGCGAAGAATTGCTGCATTGGTCTGGATTATTCCAGCGGTTCTTATAGAGGCAGAAAAACAAGGGGATATTCTAGATAGGAAATGTCAGAAAAGGAAGTAATAATATGGATTGGGCCAACAAACCCCAAGAGCATAAGTTTGCGAGCAAAGCATATCAGCAAGCCAGAAGTCCCTAAACTCGACACGCTTCAAACCGGAGACAAGTAACCTTGCCTACGATCACAAGTGTTAGCTGGATGAGGAGCACCCGAGCTGGGGATCTGACCATTGATAACAGAAAGAACTTTCTCGATCGGAAGTAAAATCGTTTGACTGGGTTGAAAAGCACCGCTGCAGCTAGGGATATGTATATAATGGGGAAATGTATCATATCAAGCCGATTTGGCCAGAAGTCGTAAAGGCTGAACCAAAAGCATATTGCAAAAATTATAATGAAAAGCGAAGGAATCTGGGAGAAGGTTAGAAGAGTATTAAAATATAGATACGATGGAGAAAGGGCAAACCTCTAGGAACTCTCGATGGTTCAGTTGATATTTGGCATCGAATTCGAAGATGAAAGCGTAATTAATCTTATTCTTTGCCCAAACTCTTAAATTGATTGCAAACAAGAGGGTTTGAAGTAGGAGGAGGAAAACACCAGCCCAGACCTATTTCGAAATAGTCAAATAAAACATCGGGAGGAGGATGGTTGGGATAGGTTCAACGGAAGGGTACACAAACCTGGAGTAAGTAACCGGTCTTAATTTTATCTTTTGACTTTAGCTTGTTTAAGGCTTGCCACGAGCCATAGGCACAAATGACAAGCGAAGATCCTAGGTAGAAGCCACTTCGAAGAAAAGGTGCATGATAGACGGATTTGTTCTCTCGTGTCCGGAGTCTCATAGCTGCCTCTTTCCGATTTGATTTCATGAAAAATCTGTGGTAAGTCGAGGGCAGAAATTAGCAAGTTAATGGCAAAGATGCGGAGGTTCAGAAAAGCCCTCGGTCTATAGGGTTATCAAAGCGGTGACCCGAGGGTACTAGGGGCGAGAGCAAGAGCCGAAAGAGGGGCCGATAATGGAAATAAAATCATAACACGAAAGATCATGTGCTGTGAAGATATGCATTTATGTTAGATTTACATACCTGGCGAACAATACTTCAGTCTCATTGATCAAATCATCAAGCTTGTTCTCAGATCCAGCGAAATAACTCTTGCTGATATGTTCGTTGAAAAAGCCAGGTGAGGTCCGTAGACCTGAAGCCTTATCGAACTTTTTGGTTATCTTGCAGAAGGCGTCCCTGTTTACAGAGATGTAGGATTTCAACAGCTCAAGACGTCGATAATATTCGATGAATGCGCGCTTGAGCCTTGACTTTGCTAGCCGATGAGTTGGATCATTAATTGGCTTTCGGCGCTGGTAATCTCGTGGCGCGTTCATTCCGTGAGTGATTGCTGGTCCCATCGCTTCTTGACTCGAGCATTGGGGTGGCTTGGGCCCAGCCATCGCCACAACGGGGGGTTTCCACCCAATTCTCCGCTGGATAGATTGGTCAGGAGTACGTTTATACGAATTCTCGGTGGCAGTAGTGCTCCAAGCGGAGGACTGCTTGCCTCCAGCATTATCTTCAAGTCGCTCGGCGATGAACTCAAGTCCGCTTAGATCGCCGTCGGTCCGAGAGTGGGTCTTTAGCGACCTTAACCTTAGGATTCCTAGCTGTTCTTTCATTTCATTAAATCTAAAGATGGCCTCTGACTCCCTTCTTTTGTAAAAGTTATCGATCCTATTCAACTCTGCGAGTAGCCACTTGTGGAATTCAGCAGACGCCCCCAACTGGGCCTCCGTGATATCAATGGTAGGAGCATCGGTTGATTGCCATGGCGCGGCAAAAAAGGAGGACAGACGGTTTACAAATGGCCGTGGACTGGTTATGATGGAGCGTCGAAAAAAGCTGGTCGACAGGGGTCTAGGATTGGAAGGCCGACGACCCCTCGTGCGATCACGTGAGAACAAAGCACCTGGAAGAGGCGGGAGGTCTTCGCCCAGTCCGGTAGTTTCTGGTTGTGAAGGTTGGCCCGGGGGTTCAGGGTTGTTAGGTATGGTTCCCTCAGGACCAAGTTCAACGAGGGGTTGAAGCGGTTGTATTGGGTCTGGAAGCATTAAATCAGGTGGACCCACCGGGAGGTCGTCGGCATGACGGTCAGAATAGCTATAAGAATGGGAACTCGGTGGTTGTGATCCCGACATTGCGAACACACGAACGCCAATAGCACCATGTGTGTGTATCCACGACCCAGGTGGATCCGGTAGCTCCCCATCACTGTGCCTGTTATTGGTTTGGGAGTGCGAGGGGATATTGCCTACATCGGCGCCATGGGCAAGAATGGGGCGCCTGTCAGCCGTAACCGGTCGCGGGGTGTGTGGTATTGGCGGGCGAATGCTTGAATTGGGGGTGGAATGAGGTGCTGAAGATGGTCGTGGGGTTTTCGGAACATCGTGGGCAACAGAGCTTCGCCAACGGTGATGGAGGTGATCTCTCGCATAGACAGACGCACGTTGAAGAACAGGAGTACGGGGGGATAGTTGGCTTAAATCGGCTGCGATAGCCTTGATTTTCCTCTTCCCAACCTACATGGGCGTAAGTATCAGTATGGAGCGTTTGAAACAAAGTACCGATAGACACAAGTGGGAACTCAAGGTGTTTAATAGCGACATGGAAGATCGTAAAGGCAAGCCACAGCGTCCAGGACCGTCAGGAACTCCTTTGAAACTAGAAAGAAATGGTATACCTTATATTGTATATACTGCGAGCTCCACTCAGGAACCATGAGTTCCTCCAGAGACCTAAGTGCAAAAAAGAAGTGTCAGCATATAAGCGAGATGCGAGTGAACGGCGCTCTAGCCGCTCCGTGTGAATACTGACGTTTCGAACTTCATCGCAGCACCTGTTTATAATTGCACCATATGAAGAGTCCGTGTCGAAGTCGAAAAGGAGAGGATTAAGAGGACATTCGTGGTATCTAGATACCTCACGGTCGATTGGTAGGTAGGTGTGGGCACGATTTGTAGACAAATCGATGGAGGGCGGCACGGAAACGGAGAGAGCGAAGTGCCAGGCCCGCAGAGTAATCCGTGAAGGAGAACTAACGTAGCCAGAAGGCAGATAAAGATCACCAAGCAGCACAGAAATGGAGATAAGGAAAGAAGCGAACTGTTGATACTTGCACTCGGATTTGGGGTGGGAGTTTAGGGAGGAGAACGGTGAGGGCGGGGAAATAAAGTTTGTGAGGAGTTAGGAAAGGGTGGGGATTAACAGCGAGCCAGGTGAAAAGTGCCAACGGCAACGCCGGTGCTAACCCTGAGCAACGAGCAATGAGGTGAGATTAGGATTCTGAGAGGTGATATGAGCATCGCAAGGATGGCGCTGCCAAGAGTGAAGAGAAGTTGTGATTGGCAAAGGAGGGCGAGTAGGGAGGCGGAAATTAGAGCATCTTGCGTCCTTGGAATCCTGGGGACACTGAGAATCTCGAGAAGATTGGATGAAGGGATGGAAAGATCAAAGGAAACATCGGGCAGACGCTGGGTTAGACGGGGGAATGCGTGTTCCGATGGAGGCGGAGACATGCCCGCTCGTGTCCTCACAGTGTGCACTACTAGTACTCGTACAGTACTGGTACAGTGCTCGTACTTGCAACGGAGGCTGCAGAGAGAACCTTTAACCCTACATTACAACACCATTGGAGGGAGTGAAAAAATCTGTGCACTATGCCCGTTTGAACAACATTATACTAGTCAATCTAGGGACTAGGAGAAGCTGGTTGGAAACTCGAGTTTGTCAGGGCCTACCGCAGTGTTCCGCGTCGATTGTGAATTCTTGTTGAGTGCCGGCAAGAAAAGATGGCTGGGAGGGTAAAAGGGAAAAAGCTCATTGACAGGAGTGATAGTGCCGTGCAGTAAGATCTCGAACAAGTACCCGCTGGAAAGTTAGTGGACAGTTAATTTAGGTTAACCTGCGAGATTCTTGCATGATAATCCCTTTCTTGAACTAAATTATCTCCCCTGGCACTTGTACAATTGTACACAGTACAATCCACTACGGTACCGTATCTCCGCGGGACCCCTGATCTCAGTCAATCCCCCGCATTAGACCACGATAGGTCTAATTTGACAGGTAAATGGAATTACGAATACCAGCTAATGGGATCCAGCACACTCACACCAGCAGCATGCTCAGGCCTTCCCATGTAAGGAAAACACTCATTCTTCTTACCCAATTTTCTCGAGTTTTCCGCCAAACGCTAAGTTTCGCCAATAAATACTGACTGGTCTGAGATTTTCTGCTGCTCGCGTGACATCAGGGTAACCCTAACCCTGGCCGGTAAGAATTCCCAAGAACAGGCATTGTAGGTGAGGAGGTGCAGCTAGCTAATCTTGTTTTGGTCATGTTCAGGGGGTGAACGTTGGTGGGCTAGGTCATTTTGGGTATGATCTGCAGCGTGCTTTATCTGCATTAGGCATAACGCGGAGGTTTGAAGCTTGTCTCGGAAGACGGTGGACTTGTATCATAAGCGGAGTAAGTGGCCCGTTCGAGATTTTCCTCGCTGCCTTTGAACCGCACAATACCGCACCCCGAGCTAAGGTTGTCAAAATACCGGTATGTACTGTAGAGTACTCGGGTATGGATGTAAAAATCGAGCAAAGCAGGGATATGAACAAGGAATCTCGGGAATCGTGAAATTGGCGTCATGGAAAAAGCTAGACCCTGAAAGAAGCTAAAAACCCGGAGTGGTTGCATCTTAATAATTACGGAAGATACTTGTAGTTGTTACTGCTCTTATTGAAAGTCTTCCAAATTCCAAATCCCTAATAGCACAATTCCCTATCAAACTTCCAGACTCAGATATAGAAAGCAGAAAAAAGAAAAAGAAAGGATCATCACTGCCATGTTGCGTCTGCCCAGCCTTGGTCCGGGTACTTGGTGACCCTGACTTGCCGATCTTTTCTTTTATTCTGGCCAACTCAGTCCTCATTCCAACTACAGGGTTACTTACAGAACTCGATTTTTACATCCATACCCGAGTACTCGTAGAGGTCCTAGAGGACCGTAGAATGATGAAACGAGGAAATACACTTCACCCAATACAGTAAAGTGCACAATCCTCCAGCGACTTGGCAATCTGGTTTGGCCGGGGTCCAAAGGCAATGTCACTGCCGATTACCCAACCGATTCTGAACTATCAAATCCGGGACCCTCCAGGGCGAAGACCATCAGCGTTTTATGCCAGCAGAATGCGACGATTCTCCCACACCGGAGAAAAAATATATCAAGAAAACACCCACAAAAACCACTAAAAGGCAAAAGTGTCCCTCTTAAATAAACTGGATCGAGGAACACTCCTTATATTCCTCTCGGAATGTTGGATATGTCAGACAGAGAAAAAGGGTGGTTGTGAAAATTATCTCTGGCGGCACAAAACAAGGTTGCAAGGATGGTTCGTGTAAACATTAGTACAGTCGCACCTCGTCATCCCGGATGGCCAAAAATCCGAAGAATCTGGTCGGGGATAAAAAGGTGATCCGGGAGAACGGGCCAAGTTTTGCTGTGAAATGTTTTTGAATTCACAGCAATGCATATAGGGCAGCGAAGTATCCGTATTATCGAGATCCGGGATAGGGAGGTTTGGCTGAGAGTCCCCAAGAAATTGTCCTAAAAGGAGACTCAGCACCAAATTATCGAATGTCACCATCCGCTAGAGTTCCTCTAGCTCGTGTTTTTGGCGGTGTTTCTACGGAGGCACAGCCCATCCCTTCGTCTGTATTCAAAAACCTGAGGGATAATGGGTGTGTGACATCAGTATTCGCCCTAGGAAGTAATTGCCTGGTACATGACTTGGAATACTGGTTCTTGCATCATCAGATGTAGTATCTATCATAAAGTACTAGGCCAAAAGGATCCGTACTATCGATGGTTACCGCGCGACCCCTCAAAACACCCCACTCCTACAATCAACCACCCCTCAACCACAATGCCACAAAGAGTTTGAGAAAGGGCAAATAGTTGCTCTGAGGGAAAAAAAAAAACTCTTTGGGAGAAATTGGAGAGCTCTTAAACCATTCAAAGAGCACTATTCAAACTTTCCATAACCGCTTCCAAAAGAGAGGTGATGCAAAAAACCTTCTCATACCTGGGAGACCTAAAATTATCGATTTCAGAACCCACCACCGCCTAGTCAGAGAGTCTAAGAAGGCACGCTACCAGACTTTATCAGAATTGTACAATGATGTTGCACCACATTCCTCCCTCAAAACAGTCAAGAGAGCTTTGACTTCAGTCAATATAAAGAAATGGAAAGCTAGAAAAAGAGCTCTTCTAAAGGATGAGCATGCTGTTAAGAGGTTAGCTTGGGCAATGAAGTATAAGGATTGGATAAAGGAAGATTTTGAAGAAGTTATCTTTAGTGATGAATCCTTGGTTGAAAAGTCTAAGAATCCTAAGGGTATATGGATATTCAGAACACCTGAAGAAAAGTGGCATAAAGACTGTATTCATTGGGTTACCAAGGGGCCAGGGATAAAGCTGATGGTTTGGGCTTGTATTTGGGGCAGAAATAAGCGTCTTCTGATTTCTAGTTTTGATAAGAGTGTGGATAGATTTGTATATATTGGAGTTTTGGAGGATGGTTTAGTTGATATCAGGCAGGAGGTGGAGGACACAGTTAGGGATTCTATCTTTCAGCAGGATGGTGCAAAGATACATACTGCAAGAGATACCATGGCTTGGGTTGAGGAAAGCAATATACAGGTTATAGAATGGCCACCCAATTCTCCTGACATTAATCCTATTGAGCACTGTTGGAAGAGGATAAAGGAAAAGCTGCACCAGCGCTTTCCCAATATCCACAAGACCAAGGGGGGCCTAGATAATATTAGAAAACATCTAGCAGTAGCTCTAAATCAGGTTTGGACTCAGGATATTGAGGGGGATTTTCTGGAAAGGTTGTAGGAGTCAATGTCTAGTAGGGTTGCTGCTGTCTTAGATGTAAGGGGATGGTATACCAAGTATTGATGTTTTTGTTTTCTAATTTTATATATAGCTTTTCTTATATCTATTGTATGTCTACACATATTTTCAGTTTATCCTAAGTAGTTGTGGTTGTAGTGGTAATAAATTTATAGTGGCAGTGGGGTTGCAGTTGCATTGCCGTATGAATCATTTTGTACCCGTACTTTACAACTCAAGATCCCAGAAGCCAAAGTCAGAGGGTAAACCGAACAAATTAGAAAAGGTAAACTGAAAACACTTAAAGGATTAAAGTCAGTATTGATCTCATCTGAAGTTCGGTAAACTAAAAACTGAAAACTTAATATAAGGAAAATGTGGTTTCACACATTTCTGATTGTTTATAGTATTCGTTATGGGGCCTACGAGGTCTAAAAACTCTGGGCCCTTGGTTAAATTCCCTGCCCTGCTCCACCTGACAGCCTAGGAGGGGAGCTAGTTTTTTCATTACCTATCACTATCCCCATCTAGGTCCCCGCACAGTTCAAGGTCCCCAATGGCCCCCTGCAGATCAAATTTCCCTGTCTGTGGTACTGTATTTTCCGTAATTCCCTAATGAAGCCTTTATCTTTTTTTGTATATTCAGGTTCACTTGTCCTCTAATATACAAAAATATTACCTGTTTCACTACTTACTAGTATGGATTCTAGTCTCACTTTACTGAGAAGGTTTGTCTTGATATCCTGCCCCTATCTCTTATTTTTCTAGTATTTAAGGTGCTAAACTTGGTCTGCTACCATTATGTCTAGAATCATACATCCAGAAACATACTCCCAGCTCTATATAGTTTGAACCAATGTACCACATAATATGCTAAGGACTATAGGCTGAGAAAGATTGTCTAGAATCATATGCTAGGAATCATTTGCCTGAGCTATATACCGAGAATCGTACATACACACAGAACCATATACTCAGAACTGTGCACAGCATCATATATACAGAATCATATGCCCATAATCATACACCCATATTCATATGCCTAGGATCATATACCTATAATCATACGCCCATGATCATATGTCCAGAATCATACATCAGCAAAAAAAGGTTCTCCCTCATGTATTACCTACATATCTCCCTGTATCTGCTAGTAATACCACCTCCCCCGGTCCCTCCTGTCCCTCATACATTTACCGCCTTTCCTAAAGACCCAACAGGCCTTCTGAAAGCCCCATACATGCCTTCGGCACCATTTATCGTCCTCTTTTGCAGGTGGCTCCTAGCTTGCTCCACTAACGAGGAGGTCTCGCTTAACTGACCTCTGTTTGTTTTTGCATTTCTATCCGGGCCATTTTGGCTGTTGTGCGTCCGCTTTGTACCTGTGCGCGTCCGGAACAACCTTGCCTGTCTCAGGGTCCCATCACGCCCTTAGCGCTCTCCCTTCCCCTTGATTTCTCCGTTATGGATTTTGTCCCCCTGGGGACGTTCTTCACGTCATAACATGCACTCTCTACCCCTGGTGCGCGTCCGGAACAACCTCGTCTCTCTCAGCGTCCCATATCGCACTTTGCTCTCTCTCTCTTCCCCTTGATTTCTCCGTTATGGATTTCGTCCCCTGGGGAAGGTTCTTCAGGTCATAACATCTACTCTCTACCAATATACTGGCCCCACGCACCCTTCTGTTTCCAAAGTATGCGTGCCAAATCTGTTTTATTTCACTGAAGCCCGTATCTTTTGTGCCTTCTCTCATCCTTCTCCTGACATTCATGATTCGCTTTGCCTTTCTGTACCACTCCTATTTGTCGCCTTGGTTAGTTCACCATCGATATCCTTAGGTGTCTCAAAATGCACCGCTATGTGTCCCCTTCATACCATTCTTTGGTTCTTTCTTTCTACTGTAAAGTTTTCAATAAATTCTATGAAATATTTCTAAATCAATCCTAGTATTTACATACCAGCGGTTGTTATCCGTACCACTAGTCTCGGGTACTAAATGCACCATGCCCATGATCCGTTTGATACTAACGACTATCTCGGTTGTTCCGTTTGGGCCTTTCGCCGTCCCCAAAGTAACGGTAACAAGTCCCCTTATATCGCTGAGCTTCCCCGAGTTCTCAACATATAGTCTATCTACTAATACCAGTCTATCTACTAAACCCGTTCTTGGGTCTCGAACTTTCATTATCGAAATCAACCAGGCCGGATAACAGCCTTTTAGTGCTCCATAAATACTTCTATTACCCGAATCCACCCAGACCCAATCATTTCTGCTCTGCCCTGTTGACCTCCAACGCTGGGTTCCGGTACACCGAAGAAGGTGCCAAGTGACCTCTCTCTCGTCCTGAAAGTTCTCTACCAGAACACGTAACAGCCGACATATCTCAACTGGAAACTGTTTAACCGAATCCACATCAAAATGTTCGCTCACAGATGACTTCCGTGGATAATAATCGATTAAAAGGTCTGGAAAATTTCTCAAACTCTGGTAGAGCTGGGAAATGGTTTCCACGGTTGGTGTGAAACCCATTGGTTGTTTAGTTACTGAACCCACTTGCCATTTGTGCTGTTTGTCGCGTACTTCGTCTCAAATCGGACGCGATAGATCCGCTTAGATATTCATTTCATGAATTTTGAAGCTGTCAAGTCTAGAATATGATCGTAGTATTTGTTGGCTTGCATCGTTTTTATTTGACCGCTGATAGCCCTCCTTGATTATTGTTTTGTGACTTGTTTCACCCGACTCGGTAGAATACATTTGAATGTTCCCAAAGCGCCGTATATGGTCCCCGAAGTGACTCAACAGATGTATCTTAACAAAGTTAAAGTCTACATCCTCATCATATATATCTGCAACAATTCCATCTAAATCGCGACGTTGCTCATCCGCAATGCGACATCTTTTGGCAAATGTAGCCCCCAAAAGGCAGTGTTGATTGAGTACTTCACTATGCTCACCTCGAATTCTGGCTGTGACCTCTCTCACTTTCCTGGCAGTGGACTTATCCTTTCGGTACTCATTAAAAACGACTTTGTGATCATGAAAGGCCTTAAAGAACTGTTCGAGGTATTGAATCGTCTCAGCGGTATAGCTTGTATAGTGTGACATTAGAGTAAAGTCAACAATCGACCGGACATAGGTTAGAGCTTTGGTGAATATGGGAGGTTCTGCGGCACTAGGACGACATAGGGAGGCTGCAAAACATGGTAGTATCACTTTAACCAGATTCTTCATCTCTTTTCCGGTCCACTGAGAGATTCAACTGTACTCTTTGTTCGGTGCGGAATAGCCAAGATAAATATCTAAACTCTTCCAGATAGCATTGAATGCTTGTAGCGGTTTGTATTTCTTTAGAAATCTGATAACCCATTTCAAAAGGTGTGTTTTGAATATTCCCAGTTACACGACATGGAGAATATCTGGTTTGGGCAGGTCGAATTGCTGAACGTTCGGAAGCCCCCAAAAGATGCTAGGAAGCAATTTGAAACCACAATCTGTTAGTTGTTGCTTGGCCTGCTGGTCGTTTTCACAGTATTTGTTGAAGAGATGTTGGAATTTCCTATAATCTCGTCTGGCTGCAGAATGTCTCAAATGGGACCCTAGCTGTTCTGGTCGAACATCACAGACAGCGCACTGAATTTGTTGAATACCATGCAATGTTACATTTTCCAAGTGATCTGCAATCCACGCCGAGAGGCGTAAGAAACCAAATCGGACCTTTCCATCGGCGCATTCAACCTCAAGTCCGGAGTTCCCTAGTGCAACAATTGGTGCAAAGATCGCTTCCATCAAATCACAAAGAATCTCATTGTTGACCTGCCTTTGCCGTGTATCTCTTGCTGCTACGCCCAGCATCTTTGGGGGGACGGGCAAAAGCGGCAAAAGAATGGTTGCATGTTTCGAGGGTTTATTTTGTGTACTCGATAGGATATTTCCAATTGTCATGTAGATTGGCCAGGCTTTCTTATCTCCCGAGAAATTGGTCAAACAAGTAACATCTGAGGAACATATGATTAGTACGAGTGTTGCTCCATCCTGTAATTCATCCTTGGCTGGCTGTTAATTTTGTGTTCTAGTAAATGGTATGGAAGTGCCGTGGAACATCGTATTTGAACCTACCTGTGGCTCTGTTATGGGGGTAGCGTAATGGAAAAATATTATCATGCTAAGGCCCTAATCGCTTTGACGTGTTTTTGGAGATAATCGTCTAGGGAGACGAATGGTTTTAAAGTAAAGTAATCGTGCGATAAAAGTGTGAAGTAGTAACGTGTATATATTGTTAAGGTCTCTTCTCCATTGCTTGTTGTTTGTATAAGCTGCGAAGACACCTCGATATTTATATTCCGCGTCTGGGTGTTCGCGGGCTACATAAACATTCTATATAACTAAGTATCTCTTACTCTTCTTTCCAACTTCAACAGAAGTGCGAACCCTTTCTGACCCTGAAAACCTCTGCACCTATACGCGACTTGTAGACACATAAGAACTTTTATTCTACGATGGTGTGGACACCTCTCGTAGTGTTCATACGATCTTTTATCCGAAGCGAATCAAGTTACGAATAATCAACCACGTTTGCTAATGCAGAGAGACTACCTGCTGAACCGAAGATGGCCAGTCTTCTTTTGTCAGCTCTGTCGGAAACCAGACTGCATGTGCTTCTTGCAGTTTTGTCTACCGGCATTATACGACTCTTGACTGTGAATTGAACCAATGGTTACGAACATAGTTATCGGTCTTATGCTAACAGGTCCTTTCGGGGTTCCCCGACCCCCTTCCTGGGTATAGACTATTCTTCTAGTACTGGGTGACTTTCCAGACTGAAGTGTCTAACTTTCATACAGCTTTACTATCATGTTCTATGAGTTTCCACATAACTCTTTATCGAACTAATAGTTTTTCACCGAAGAAGATTCTATTCCTAGCTAGGAATTCTAACTTCATGTTTCAGTGAAAACCCTACGGTCGTATGACTCTAATGAAGACTTGCTTCTAGTCAAAGACCGCTCTTGACTTAAGTCAAAATAACTATAACGAGGTAGGGAGTTGAACACGTGACCTTATGGAAGAAGTCACGTGAGTATCCAACTAGACCATAACGGTGTTACTTGATGGGTTATCTTGACTGTGGGTTTTGGTGATGGGACACAACTCCCGCAGTGACCAGTGTTGACCTAGTGGTCCAACGTCGGGGCCGGAGGGGGGTGAGTTGTATTTTTCCAAAGGAGATTTTGCACAAGGTAGGGTAACTTGTGCCCAATAATGTACCGGGGAGCTCTGTGCCTAACATGAGCTCCCCTCTCCTAATTTCCGTCCCGGATACTTTGTCAGTCTCTAACTACTATTTTACATTCCTTTTCGAGCTCAGCATGGTAGGTGTAAAAACCACAAGCGTCTACTTGTCCACCTGTGAAAAACCTTTCGCATACTACTCGACTTCTTCTAGGCCCGGCATATCCGGATTTCCCTATGAAACCTATCCAACTCTTCTCTGGCATTTGCCAACCCCTCCGGTGGCTCCCAGGTATTTTCATCTTCAGCGCAACCCTTCCACTTTACAATATATCGGAGCTCTTTAAACTTCTTGTTTCTGCCCCGAACCTTTCTTGTATACGAGATGACCTCGCTTTTTACAATCCTTTCAACTTCCGACTCGAGATCCCCTTCAACATCTTCAGGCTCAAGCGGTCGTTGTTCTCGGTTCGGTTGATCAGAAATGCGTTACGGTTCAAGCAATGAGACGTGAAATACTGGGTGGATTTTCCAGCGAGGTGAGATTTCCAACTTGTATGCTCTGTTCCCCCTTTTTTCTAATACTTTAAAGGGGCCATAGAGCTTTGGACTTAGTTTCTACGAGGGGCGTTTGGTCCTAATGTTTTTTGCATTTAGCATTACTAAATCTCCGACCTCGATGTCCGGTTGTGGAGTCGCTTTTCGATCATAGTATTTCTTCATCGCTTCGCGGGTTTCATTTAACGTCTCTCTTGCTTGATCATGTATTGTCTGCATCCTGTATTTTTACATTGTGGCGCCTGGATTTTGTGCTTCTCTTTCTTTCATCCACTCTGTCTGTGGATGGAAACCATAGTTGGCGAAGAAAGGTGTAATCTTGTGTACTGCTGTCTTGGAGTTGTTGTAGGCATGTTCGGCTAATGGTAATAGCTGATACCAATCGTCCTGGTCGTAATTAACGAAATTTCGCAAATACACTTCCAGTACTTCGTTTGTTCGTTCCGTCTGACCGTCCGTCTGTGGGTGATAGGCGGTCGAGATTCGCCTTTTGATTCCCAGCGTCTTGCACAATGATTCCCAGAATTCGCCTGAGAACTTTGCATCCATATCGGAAACGATTTCGGTAGGGAGCCCATGAAGTTTCCAAACTTCTCGAAGGAAGGTGTCCGCTATGTCTTTCACGGTCGCATCTGTTTTTAAGCCGATACAGTGTGCCATTTTGTTAAAGCGGTCTATTACTACCATGATTTGAGTATGCCCTTGAGACTCTGGGAGTTGGGTAATGAAGTCGGTCGAGATTGAGGTCCACGCGGCATAAGGGACTTCTAGGGGTTGGAGTAACCCATATTTCGCATGTCTTGGGGATTTGTTATGTTGACAGTGGTCACATGATCTGACATAGTCATTAACCCAGTTCGTCAGTTTTTCCCAATAGAAATCCCGCATGATGATCTTGATTGTCTTTTCTTGTCCAAAATGTCCCGCTACCTTGGAGTCATGGCATCCTTGTACGATCTCGGTCAGTATGTCCTCGTTCAAGGGGATGAACAGTCTTCCCTTGTAATAAAGCAGCCCGTCTTCCATGTCCCAATGTTTCGGCATATCTTCCGCTTTTTCTTTTAATCGGCGAAGTTCTTCCTTTCTTCTTGTCCAGTCCTCGTCTTCTTTCCTGCTAGCCTGACTTGGTTCAGGAATTCGTCATTCATCATCCGGAGTCGTATCGCTGCAACTATTTCGGTCGATAGCATTGTCTTTTCTTGTGTCAGGCGTGGATGAGAGCCAATGTCTTCCTCGTCAAAGTATTCATTTTCTTGTCGGTTAGCATGTAGCATACTTACATGATTTTGCTATCCTTTCCTTTGACGAGTCTTTTGATAGAGATGTCGGTTGATCCGAATCCTTGGCTGCCGCGCTCCGTCTCATCTCGCTGGTCGACCTCCATGGCCTCGGTTGTCTCAATCTTTTCGACGATAAGCTGTGCTATGCGATCGCCTCTTTTGAACAGGTAGTTTATATCTGTATGGTTTCGGAGGATTACTCTGACTTCTCCAGTATAGTCAGCATCAATAACTCCTCCTCCCACTGCTTTTCCGTTTTTGCTAGCCATTCCACTTCTTGCCGCTAACCTAGCATAGGTTCCCCTAGGCAGTCCTATCGCTATTCCAGTTTCCACCATCACTTGTCCTGGTGCGCCTATGACACCGTCGTTTAATGCGTATATGTCATGTCCTGCCACCAGCTTAGAGCCTTTTGTCGGGGTAATCGCTTCCTTGGACAGTCTTGTTATTCGCAGCCAGTTTGTCGCCAACGTTTTCCTTGATACCAGGCTGATTTCTAATGTTTTCTTTTGTGATATAATTCAAACCTGGAAATGTTCTGGCTTTAAAATTGACTGTTCCCGATGCGTAGCTCCCCCTTCAGGGCGGTACTCCGGCCGCCTGCTTAAAGAATCTTGCTTGCCTCCTTTGGTTCCTGGTCGGTAGACAATTTTGAAATTGAAGTTTGCCAGCCACTGTGCCCATCGGATTTGTCGAGGGTTCCAAACTTTTGTCGTTAAAAAATATTGGAGGTTCTGAGGGTCGGTAAACACGGTGACTGGTTCTTCGGCTCCGACTAGGTAGTGTTTCCATTCCCTGAATGCTTCAAGGATTGCTAAAAGTTCCTTATCGTGGATCTCATAGTTTCGTTCGGCGTCTTTGAGCTTTTGGGAGTGGAACGGCACTGGGTGTAATAGTTTCCTAAGGTATTCTGACAATACACAGCTTAGAGCGAAGTCACTGGCGTCAGTTTCTACCACTGTCTTTCTATCTGGGTAGAAATGTGCTAGGATTGGTGCGGTCGTGAATCTCCTTTTCAGCTCTTCAAAGGCTTTTTCTTGCTCCTGTCCCCAGTAAAAAGGCTTTTTCACCCCTTTTTCTTGATTTTTTAGGGTGTCGGTTATTGGTTTACATATTCCAGAGAAGTTTTTTATGAGCCTTCGGTAGAAATTTGCAAATCCAATAAAGATTTGTACCTCTTTTACTGATTTAGGGGCCTTCCATCCCATAATACTTTCCACTTTCCGCTCGCTCATTGTCACCCCTTCCGTATTTACAATGTATCCCAAGAATTCTACCGTCTTGACGTGAAACACAGATTTTTTCAGAGAGATTGCAAGATCATGTTGTTCTAATCTTGCGAGTACTTTCTTGACCAAATCTTCTTGTTCCTTAAGACTTTTTGAGTAAATTAGTATATCGTCTAGATAAACTACTACTCCATGGTCTAGGAATTCTGTCAGGATTTCATTCATCATAGCTTGAAAGGTGGCCGGTGCGTTGACTAGACCAAACGGCATGACTTTGTATTCGTAATGGCCATATCTTGTCCGAAAAGCGGTCTTCCATTCGTCGCCCTTTCGAATTCGTATGAGGTGATAGCCATCTTTGAGGTCTAGCTTAGTGAAGATCTGGGTTCGTGCGACTTGTTCTCTTAGTTCTGTCATGAGCGGTAAGGGATATTTATTTAGGATGGTAAGCTTATTCAGCTGTCGGTAGTTGACACACAATCGTAACCTTCTGTCGGGTTTTGGGACAAACAGGATTGGCACCCCAGCGGGAGACTTGCTGGGGACTATTTTTCCTTGTGCCAGCATTTTCTTTAGGTATTCATCTAATTCCTTTAATTGGTATGCTGACATCGGATATACCGGTCCCCAGAGCGGTGTGGCTCCTTCTTTTAAGTCGATAGGATGATCGTAGGTTTGTCTGGGTGCCAACATCTCCGCTTTTTCCTCTTCAAACAACTCCTTGTATTGCCAATATGGCTTTGGCAGACTCTCGAGCTGTACCTCATCCTTGAAGGTTGTCCCAATTCTTCCAACTACTCGTGCTTCTTCGTCAAATGCCACTGTCTCGTCCCACTCGAACATATCTGCTATTCCTTCATCTTCGACAAGGGGGAGGCATTTGGGGCTATCAAAACTCCATTGGCTTGGAGCTTGAATATTCGAGATGGGGTGTTCCTGATGCCACCATCTGAATGGTATAATCATGTCATAGTTTCCTGCATCGGCTATTTTGCAGGAGACCTCAGTTGTGTGTCCGTTTTTTCCAATTTCTAATTTTATTGGATGAGAGAAAAGTTTTCCTCAGGTAGAGGAGATTTCGCCATTGAAGGCCGTGATTTGTAGAGGGTTATCCCTTATTTCGTAGGGTATTTTGAGCGTTCGTACGGTGTTCTGGTTCAGTAGGAAGATGTTTGATCCTGAGTCTAGCAGAACTCGTATCTTATGCCATTGTTCGTTTAGTTGTATAAAGGCATTGCCTTCAGGGCAATCGTAATGCTTTGTTTTGGCTTAACTCGCTTCGGGGCTGGGCCCCTATCTTCGATAAATCTTTTCATGATAGCTAAAGTGGTTTTATTGGTAACTTGAGTGGTTTGTTACCGTGCTCGCACAGTTTCGGCTCTTAAAGCCTCCTCAGATAAACTTGTGTAAGAGAAACTATGTTAAACTATCCTATGTACAAGCTTGTCGCCTCATCAAATATTTTTGAAAATCTAAATAATGTTGCTAATATTGAGATTTGAACGCAAGACCTTCGGCTAACCGCCGAGCTAAAATCGATTAGGTTATCCTCTTAGCAAGTATTTTGCAACATAAACAAACTTGTTTTTTGGATCGGGCAGCCCACTACTAGCGGTCTTTACCTCCTGCGAGGAGTTTCCATCCAAAGTAGTGGTTCGCTTCATTCTGGTACTTCTCTAGGATTTGTTGCCACTAAGGTGCGCTTCCCTGTATGGTGGTCTTACGTCCTGTGTGTTTCCATACCAGCTTCGGCGAGGAGTCCGCCGTACCTCCTCTCGTCCTCCAGCCCGAGCCCATTTGTTCTCATGTGACGGGAAGCGGTCCTGGCGGACATACACGCCAACTCTGAGGGTCCATTTGGGGTCGCGTGCTTCGGCCGACAAGACCACTCGATATTGTGTCTTGTTATGGTGCAACCCTTAGCACTTATGGGTTTGTTTCCTCATGGGCGGCCCTATTTGCTTTGTCTTTTTCTCCTGTCTCCGGGAACTATTACTCAGGTGACATATGCCGGTGCCTGTTTACCTATTCGTCGACCGTATCCTGTAAGCGAAAGCCGTGCTTTTCCTTTCCAACCGTCTTTGTCCCTTAGGGATTGATACTATCTTAGATAGTCCCTAGGGTCCCCCCGGCTGATATTTGAATTCTCGCGGTTCGCTTGCTGGATATCAAGTAATTTCGTCTTTCTCAATTTTCTCTGGTTTTGACTAAGTACCTTGACCTTCTTCTCGTAGTTTCTATTAACCCACAGCTCTCTAAGTAGGCACTCATACCCTTACGAAGGCTCGCTGTTTAGAGTGTCCCCTTCGAGTTCTATTTCAAGGACTTCTTCAGAGATTTCGGTTCCGGAATTGATGGTCCGACTACCCACTTGCCGTCGCTAGTGGTGCCTGAGAGTTCCCATAGCTCATTGTCGTCATCATTAAAGGTCCACATCTGGGGCCTTTGACTCGCCTGTCGCGAGCTTTCTTATCGGCTATCAACAGCCAGGGCGGCTACCCGAGGTCTATTTGGACACAGAGGGTGATTGAATCTTTGGGTCATTTTCTTTTTAGGTTGGGATTCCCAATGTCTGATCCTTACTGCGTTGACCTTGATTTCCTTCTGACAGTATTTCCATCCGTGGTTTGTCAGTGTACATCTTGTGCACTGGCCCGCAGCTTTCCATTCGTCGATGGTAGACTGTTCGATCCCCTTGTGAACATCTGCCCACACCCTATACATAATCCTTTGCCTAGGCGCCGCCTTCTCTTTCTTCTCTTTCCTCTTTGCCACCTCCCCTTCTGGTACTCTGCTTTTTCCATAGCCGAGTATTGTCTCTTTGGCTTTTTGGTTGTCACCTTGGTGGTGTCTTCGTCTCGTTTTTGTTTCCCACTTGAGGCCAATCCCGGGCTGCTACCTTTTAGACCTTGACTTTCTTTGAAAACCTCCTCGGCTCGTGTCGCTGTTCGAACAGCTTCTAACCATTCTGAGTCGAGGATATATTCTTGCATTGATAATCGTCGGAGCGCTTCGGCCGGGAGGTCATCTTCAATAATTTTCCTCCACGCGACTCCGGACATCTTGACGTGGATGTTGAGGTTTTCCATTTCTAAAAGGTACTGGTTTATGTCGGCCTTGTATTTGACGTTTTCCATTGATCGGAACGATTTTTCGGCCTCATGTGTGGGACTAAAGCGTCGCATAACTTGTTCGGCGAAAACTTCCCATAGGTCATAACCTTCTTGCTTGGTAGCCCCAAGCTCCCCGGTCATTCCTTTTGGGTAGGCGATGGTGAAAGGTGCAACTTGTTTTCCTTCCATTTTGCTAAGAGCGTAGGTGATTCGATCCGACTCTTTTTTCCACTGCCACTTGTTTCGTTTGAAGTAGTCTCAACAGGCGATTAACCAAAGTTCCACATTCTGGCTGTCCTCATGTTTGTAAACAAAGGGGGCTTGGGCTGGTCGACTTGATGTTTTTCCTAATGCCCTGCCCATTATTTTAGCGAGCTTTCACATAGCATTCTCGTCGACATCGTCTGAGTCTTCATCGTCTTCTGACTTATTACTATCGTCTGACGGGGGATCTCCATCTCCACCGCCTCTGACGGCCGGTCCCCCTTTTCTGCCGTCTCCACCTTGTTGGTCTCCTCCTCCTACTGGGCCTCCAGCCACTCCTTGGTCTCTTGGTGGTTGCCGTCCACCGTTTCCACCTCCCGCCGCCGCAGTCGTGTCAGGTGTAGGGTCTGACTCCTTCTGCTTTCCTTTGACCTGTCTCAATAAACACTGGAGAGCCTCCTGCATTTCAGCTAACTGGGTAGCTTGTCTATTTCGCGGTTGTCTTTCATGTTCGAGCTGTCGATCCAGGTTTCCGAGGTCTTGTTGGTGCTTAGCTTTTGCCTCTTCAAGAGCTCTATCTAGTATCTGATCTCGGGTAAACGAAGCTGAGCCTTCCCCTGCAATAGTGCTTGCTAACTGAGAGCTGACATTCTCGTGGCGGGTTTGTCTTTTGTCTTGTGCTGTCAATCTTTCGTTTAAGGCTTGCTGGGCACTTGTAGCCTGGCCCGTAACTAATTCTATGAGGCCGTCTATTTTGGTGAATTTGGCCTCGACGAATCGTCTCCCCTGAGCTAGTAGTTGTCGAACCTTCCAAAGCTCCTGGGCCGCGTTTTGGGCTTCGGGAGTGAGCACATTAAAGGCCAGATGCTGGGCATCTATGCTTTGGGCTAAGTGCGGAACGAAAACATTTAGGAGCTCGCTTACTCGAATTAAGCGGATTTCTGCTTCTGCGGAGGGGGCAGGATTTTGGGTTGATCTGAGAAGGCCTGGCTTGGACCTTTGTCTTGCCATGAATCCAGAACCACTTGCTGGATTCTCAGAGGGTTGTCTGGAATAGTGGGGTTTATCGGTTGTGTCTGTCACCGATGGGGCGTCGGTCGAAGCCAACTCGTTGTCTCCTATCTCCATAGGTTCTTCGCCACCTTGTCTTGGGTTAAGACCGGACATTGTGTAAAGCGAAGAAAGGGTTTGCTTATCATTCCAGATTATACCACCGTCATCTGATCTTAGCGGTCAGATTTTTGTCCCACTCGACTTCGTCATGGTCTTTTTTGGGCGGCTCCCACACAAAGTCGTATCCTTCAAGGTATTGGTAGAGGGTTTTTAGGTGTTCGGTTCTGACTATATTTCGTGGGTGGGTCCACGACTGATATGTCTCGAAATAGGGTTCGGTGCTTGCTTCAGACTGCAAGACTTGTGTGATGGATAGTCTATGGATTTCTGTATGGGGTTCGATAATTGAGTTAAGAGCTATCTCAATTTTATTCTGTCTTTGATCTTCTGAGGTTGAAGATCTTTGGGCAGATAGAGCAGAGCAGTAGAGGGTAATCTCACTCATTTGTCTCGGTAACGTAGAGCATAACAATATACTGTTATGGGGGTAGCGTAATGGAAAAATATTATCACGCTAAGGCCCTAATCGCTTTGAAGTGTTTTTGGAGATAATCGTCTAGGGAGATGAATGGTTTTAAAGTAAAGTAATCGTGTGATGAAAGTGTGAAGTAGTAACGTGTATATATTGTTAAGGTCTCTTCTCCATTGCTTGTTGTTTGTATAAGCTGCGAAGACACCTCGATATTTATATTCCGCGTCTGGGTGTTTGCGAGCTACATAATCTTTCTATATGACTAAGTATCTCTTACTCTTCTTTCCGACTTCAACAGTAGTGCGAACCCTTTCTGACCCTGAAAACCTCTGGACCCATACGCGGCTTGTAGACACGTAAGAACTTTTATTCTACGATGGTGTGGACACCTCTCGTAGTGTTCATACGATCTTTTATCCGAAGCGAATCAAGTTACAAATAATCAACCATGGTTGCTAACGCAGAGAGACTACCCGCTGAACCGAAGATGGCCAGTCTTCTTTTGTCAGCTCCGTCGGAAACCAGACTGCATCTGCTTCTTGCAGTTTCGTCTACCGGCATTATACGACTCTTGACTATGAATTGAACCAATAGTTACGAACACAGTTATCGGTCTTATGCTAACAGGTCCTTTCGGGGTTCCCGGACCCCCTTCCTGGGTATAGACTATTCTTCTAGTACTGGGTGACTTTCCAGACTGAAGTGTCTAACTTTTATGCAGCTTTACTATCATGTTCTATGAGTTTCCACATAACTCTTTATCGAACCGATAGTTTTTCACCGAAGAAGATTCTATTCCTAGCTAGGAATTCTAACTTCATGTTTCAGTGAAAACCCTACGGTCGCATGACTCTAATGAAGACTTGCTTCTAGTCAAAGACCGCTCTTGACTTAAGTCAAAATAACTATAATGAGGTAGGGAGTTGAACACGTGACCTTATGGAAGAAGTCACGTGAGTATCCAACTAGACCATAACAGTGTTACTTGATGGGTTATCTTGACTGTGTGTTTTGGTGATGGGACACAATTCCCGTGGCGACCAGTGTTGACCTAGTGGTCCAACGTCGGGGCCGGAGGGGGGTGAGTTGTATTTTTCCAAAGGAGATTTTTGCGCAAGGTAGGGTAACTTGTGCCCAATAATGTACCGGGGAGCTCTGTGCCTAACAGTCTCCCACCACCAATCAGCGGTATGCATCTCCGAATAAACTCCCTGAGGTAGTTCTTCGCTATTCCATTCCTTCACCGTGGCGTAAATTAAATCTTGAGCAAAACATCTTTGACCAAGTAAATATTTAGCACAATCAATAGGAATGCGGAAAAAGAATTTCTGTGTTACGGAAGCTTCGTCTGGTCCTTCCTCGTCCGAAATTTCCTACTTTCGGTTAGAATAGGACGTTGTAGGGTCCATTTACTTCCAGCTTCGCTAAACGATACAAACCCCTCTTTCCAGCTCTTCATTCCCATACCTGATTCCAACTGATCAACTGCATCAAGGAGCTGATAAGCAGATTTAATATTACTGCCCTCAGGCCCCAAGTCCTTCTTGAAATATCTATCCATGTGATCCTTTGGTACCTTTGCTTCAATAAACCACCGAGCAAGCTCAAAGTCCTTCTTGCTTCTGAATGGTGACCAAATCTCATCCTCAGATCTTTCGGACTGTACAACGTCCCGTAGTGACTTTCCCATAGTGGGGTGCGTCATCGGTATCAGTAGTCCAACCAATCATGTGCTTTCCTCAGTGTCTCAATAATCAAGACTTTCCACATCCGAATCGGCAGTGTTTACGTAGAGATCGAACTCATTTGCTTCAATATTCGTTTCAGCCGTACTAAATTCTTCCCCGAGTAGATTGGAGGTTAGGTCAGAGTCGGCACGCTGGGGGATTCGTGCATGCCGCTCTTCTTTGCAAATAGGCTGTACAAAGTCAAAATGCGCTGTTTCCATATGCTTCCGGTACCATCTACTTGACTTGTATTTTCTTGTGCAGTACGTGCATTGAGACTCTTGTACCATTCTGCAAGAAATTAGATTTGATACACAGCACAAAAGAGACCCGAAAATCAAACTTACTTTTCGAGACTGATCTCACTGTGCTTGAACGCGTGTGGTAATTGAATAACTAGTTCTTGACCAGAACTGTGCTATAGATAGATATTATTGTACGCAAAAAGGTGCAAATAGGACGAAATTCGTCGTCACACCGTCTGTTCAGTAAATTCGAGATATTTCAAGGGATAGAAAAAATATGAGAACTTGAAAAACTTTCAAGGTGTGTTGTGTGGCCTGTTTGTAATTCAAAGGCCAACTGTTCGGGTTGGTCTTATCTTCCCCTGAGCAGGATTGTACTAGTACTCGTACTTGAATAACGTTCTGCAGCTCACAACTCCCTTTTCACATCAGCTTTCAGACTAAATCCAGGTAGAGCGTTCGAGGTCCTGCGGGCATGAACATGAACGACGGCCCAGGGCCACGACAGACTCCTACAAATCTCGAGAAGACCTTACTTAATACTTATATCTATGATTACTTTTTAAACAATGATAAGCAATGTGAATTATACCCTAAACCTCAGGTGTGCTTTATTCGGCGTATTGCAGACTTTGAGAGGGCCAAACCTAATGGCAACCACTCATCTACCATACCCTAATATTCCTTATCCGAACCCACATCAAGAAAGTAGGGGTAGTCACAAGCCTGCCTATTACATTGTTGTACCTTAAAGCACTCTTGAAAAGCTTGTTCATGTTTGTTCAACCCACCTTTTCAAGCGTACAAGCTTACCTTGTTACATGTTTGCCTTACGGCAACTGTACATCTGTACTTTTTTGTACAGGCACAGAAGGACATTCTACGTTCAAGTTGAGACGTTTAACAGTCTCTTTCAAACTGGTCTGAGTTGTTAGAACTCTTGATACTATGACAAACAGCTTGAATAGTACGCTCTTCCTTATATAAACCCCTCGCTACCCCGGGATTTTCCTTCTCCACTCCTTCATTACCTTCTAATCAATCTACAGCTTCTCATCGTCCTTTTTAGTCCTCCAAAAGCGACTTTTCCCTTCACAACGATACGTTATATATAAACGAGAACTGTTTTTCATGATCATACAGTCTCACTCACATTTCACACCAACTCTACTAGTAAGTCTCGTCCACGGTTCCTAACGTCCGAAATGAGCCGTTCTCAGGCCTCTCGTAGGCTATACTGATTGATATCCATAGAATACTGATAACTTACTCTTAATTGAAGCAAAGCTTTTCGATCACTTCTACCTCATAAAAGTAAGTTTGTGCCACAATTTGTCCCTTTTCTTCCTTCCTCGGCCTCCTAGAGATACCAACCCGAGGCCTGGTCTTTCTCACTTCCTTCTGGGACACGATGAAACGCTGCGTAAGTTCTTGAATGAACTTGTACACGGCTCGTACGAGCTCTTCTGAAGCCTTAATGTGAAACGATAGCTGACCACTATTCTCTAGATACACTAGCGGCTCCCCGTTTTCGCTTGCTATCCCCACTTATAGTTAGTCTTCTGTTTGTCTCATTTGCACCTTTCCCAAGATGGAATGATTACTGATCGCTATTGCTAGATTTCTTTGGGATTTCCCGTCTTCTTCTGCACGCCAAGAATATCCTCGCCGAATTCAGGTTAGTCTTCTGCGCGTCCCATTTAGTCTTTTTTACAGAGAATCTAATTGGTTAATAGCATGCCTCCGATTCGTGGTCGTGGTCGTGTCACCACTGCCATCTTCCGGACTGAGCTCAACCTCACTGGTGAGGGACGAACCGTGGAAGGGAGGAGATACCGCGCCATTCACACATACATTCTCCAGAAGTGCAACGAGAGGAATATCACCTCTCGCACGCATGCCAGTGACACTTTGTGGAACAAAGTTAGGATGGAAACCGTAGCACACATTGCCCTCAGAGGCTTTCGAGCCAAATTCAACTCCCCCCGGAACGGCCAACATCGGGCCTTCCACGTTGCTCTGGATACTCTCATCATGGACGTTCAGAAGAAGGCAGCTGAGTCTCGTAGGAATGCCAGACTTAATTCCGATGCCGAGGAAGAGGGGGGAGATAGGAAAACTGGCGGTGCATCTGGATCCGGATCGAGAGACGAAAGGGCCGTTGCTCGTCCCCAACCGACCGTTCATGAGGAGAAACTAGTACGAATAATATTCATTTCGACCACAGGTGCCGAGCCTTTGCAGGCTTGCCAGCTCTAATGGATAAACCGTGGTAATAACGCTATGCCAAACAAGAGTTGGCTGGCGGTTCTCAGGCACTACACTTTACAGGAGCTCGGCGAAGCTGCCTGTCGGTACGTAGCGGACGGCGAGTATCCCCGGCAGTTCATTGGAATTCTCCGCAACATTCAAGGCCTGAATGTCACTCCCGATAGCGCCGACCAGATCGAGTTGATCGATGACGATCAGGTCAATGCCTGGCTTCGTCTCTCCCAGTGCTCCACCCTTACTGTCGCCTGCTTCCTCTACCGAGCAGCTGTTGCCCCTCCTGATAGTGTGGACCCTGTTTGTCCCAATACACCCCTTGTTGGGCACAGCTGGAACTATCTCTTCCCCGGTCAATTCGAAGTCGCCGAGTTCTACACTGAGCCAGAATCTGACTCTGATGAGGAGGACGATGTGGAGCACCATGCAAGGCGCAGAAGGGCCTTTCCTAGGTCCCACAATGGCTGGCAGAGGAGAATTCTGAGCAATGATCATAGGGTTCTTAGGTTCCAGACCCACTCCTGGGAACTGATTTCGTGCGCTCGAGTGAGGCAGGGGCCACCATATATGAGCCGATATGCAGGACAAGATATCCCAATAGTGGCTCTTCCCCTGGGGATCCGATCTCCCGGGTGTGAGATGTCAGTACATGACGCTATTGAGGAAGGCGCTGATGATAATGGTGGGGGTAATGGGGGTGATGGGGGTGGGGGTGATAGGGGCAATGGGGGCAATGGGGGCAATGCCTAGGGTTTGTTTGCGCCGGGCAGCGTCTTCTTTGGGCTTTTGGGTGGTTTTTTCTTTTGTTTCACTGGCTTTCTTAGGTTTTGCTTACATTTCTATCCATGGGTTTGGCGCCGGGGGGGGTTGGAGCTTGTTTGTGCTGGGTAGTGTCTTCTTGGGTATTTTGGGTGGGCTCTCTTTGGTTTCACAGGTTTTTTCATACTTTGTTTTGCTCTCGTTTCTATCCATTTGTTGGGTTTTCTGGGACTCGTTTTGTGCCGAGCTGCGTCTTCTTTGAGCCTTTGGGTAATTGTTCTTTGGTTTTACGGGCTTTGCTTCTTTGCTTCTGCTTTGCTTCTATCTATTAATCGTTGTCTTAATCCAGTTTGTGCTGTCATCCGGCTTTCTTATATTTTACCCGGTAGTCTTAGATTTTAATGTTTTTAGCAGTCTTTTTATTTTTAGAATTAGTTGAGTACAATAGAAAGCTTTTCTGGGACGCTAAACGTCCCTTTTATCCTTTATCCTATCCTAGTATGTATAATCGAATCTTTTGAAATGATAAGTTATGTTCATCCAAGCCCCGCATATGAAATCCTGTCCCGGCAATCCCGAATAGACAGGCTCTATTCGGCTCAGAGCCATCTGTGCACATAGCCTTTGAGACATTCGGAGGCCAAATGGCTTTAGGATAGTCCGAGTCCATGCCAATGATTCTCACGGACCTTGGGTCATAGCTAGGAGTCCGTGTAGTAACAATAACATAAAGCTTATTTATCCGCAATACGATACTGTTCGTTCCCAATACGTTGCCGTGATTTCGATTCCTGTCGGAGCTTTTATCTCTACATCTAATTCCCTTTTCTCCTCTAGTTCTTTCATATAAACGCGCAATCATGAATGGAAATACGAGCACAGGTCAGTCACGCCTTCTGGAGGCCAATGTGAGCTCTCCTAAGACTTAAATATCCTATTCTTGACCAGAGTAGTAGGACTAGCCCCCCGAGCCCAGGCATCATTGTCGAGACCTCCAGTAGCCTTCGCGGATATTTCAATGCCAGTACTGGAAACACAACAACGAGTTCATTTTGAGGAAGAGCAACCTACAGATGTTGACGATAATGACATTCCTCCTAGATGTCGCCGATGGGACGAACGACGTCCTACTGAACCACTCCGGCAGCTACTTCCACGGAGAGTCAGGAGCCGGTTAAGATATGTAAGTAAATCTAATAATTTTTTCAATTGAAATGCTTATAAGAAAGAGTACAGAGGATATCCTAACGCCAGTTCTAAATGGCCCTTCACAGGGGGTTCTAAATGGCCCTTCGCAGGGGCTTGCATCACAAGAGCAGGCAGCACAATTATATTCTGGCCATCTCAGAGATGATTCATCACAATTCTCACCCTATATTCCTGATATGCCTCAAGAGGAAGAAATAATACCGTCCCATTCATGACGAAGTATAGCTGATCCGGACTTTCCAGAGTCTAATATCGGGACCCCTATCACACTATCGGCAAAAAGCAATACATTGCAGGGTGAGGCGAGGATAATCTTTGAGAACGCTGCAAATATGGTCTGGTATCATACGTGGTTTGTTAATCCCTTTGTAAAGCCTGCCGAAAACGATACTCTTCTCGAAAGTTATTGGTTGAAGGCAGCTAGAAAGTTAGGTTGGGGAAATAGGGTAATGGAAAGGCGGGCAATGACTTTTGTAAGTCCTTTAATTGACGAAGAACGTCCTATTGGAGACCAATCACGGCTAATTAGATACATTTAGTTGAAATCGAGGCAGTCTAGCGCCAGGTCACATCTAGTTTCAGAGAGCAAGAACATGATTGAGAACCTGTATGACTTCTTGCAAAAACCACTGGCCAAAATAAAGGCGCGAGTTGCCTATTTGCTCGAAAATAATCGGTTTACATGCCACCCAAGTAAACAACAAGTAAGTAAACTCAGATCATCCACGGTGAGACAAGATAAGGCTTACCCAGACAGGACTGTGGTTGGCGCTTTTCTGCGCCAGAGATAGCAAAACTCTTGTTTCATAAGTGGTACCAGGGTTCGAGAATGCGAGGGAGTACCAATAAATCATTACTTAATCGTACTAACGATGTCCTGATATGCCTTACCACGGCATGTCTGTATCATTCTCTGAAGGCTTGGAGTTCCGGATCATTTGTTCAACCTGCAGATTTTTCCGCTCTGAGAGCACAAAGTTAGTATTGACTCGTTTAAAGGTTCAAATCCGCCATTGTAAAGCCTATGGTACTCACTAGAAAATTTAGATGTCTATCTTCGACAGCGTGCTACCTGGCAAAGACTGCCGCCAGGAGTGCGAGATAAACTCGTTGAAGATACAAAAAAATATATTAAGAAAATGCTGCGGGAGGGTGGATTGATACCGGATCAGGAGTCTCGTGCCCCACTGGAGGACAGAGAAGCCGCAGGATATTTGGATTTGCAGATTTCAGGCGATGAGGAAAGCGAGGTGGAGGACAATCATTCAGATCCCGAAGCGGGGGAGGCAGTTCATCAGCAAAAATATATGGTTTGCATCCTGTGCTTCCTGACCGCATCCTGACGCTTCCTGAGCTTCCTGCAATACAGCTTTGCATCCTGAGAAACTAAATTCATCAAATCCAAAAACGCTTTAGTTAACAAGATTCATTATATAGTTAATAGTATATATCCAAAATTTGAAGCCATGAAGTAGCCAGATGAGTGACTAATCGAGATATATAATTTTCCATACCGAAAATGACTACTTGACTTTAGATCCCAGTATGTACCCAAAATAGTAAAGCTATCATATTGCGGTTAAGTACAATCTACTCGAAATCAGTTGTTTATAATCTGAGTATGTAAATATCTAATATTTATATTTTATCTAAATTGCAGCTTGCTGAATTAAGCTACGGACTTCCCATTTACAATATCTAGAAAAAAACTTTACTGCACTATTTTTAAATTTTTGATTTTCTCAATTGAATCAATTTTCATTTTTCAGGAAGCATAGGATGCAGCCAGGATGCAGCCAGGAAGCTCAGGATGCTAACCAGACATTTTTCCTGATGTTGAGGCTCCCGAAGAGGAGTTGAATGGGGACGCGTAAAGTCCTATTTGGGACTAATGTAGATTTAAATAAAATAAACAAATAAAAGAGGTTATTATTATTATTATTATTATTATTTTGAATATACTACTTAGAGTTAGACTTCAACCCAGTTTGTGAAAAAAGACATCAGGAGAATGTCGCTTGGGGCCGAGGGAAAGTCCCAAAGAGCCATGAAGAAGCCAGGAAGGCGAGAACAGTGAAGGAATAAGCCAGCGCAAGGCCACGCATTATTAAATAATGGACGGTCCTCATCGCGAAAGCGACGAATAGCGTCCGCTTAGATATTGTATACACGGAGAAATTATTAGGGCTGGATTAGGCCATGGGGCAATGGCAAGGAGGAAGGGGAGAAATAAGCGAGAATTAGGAAAGCAGAAGAACTACCCAGAACGGTGCATTGCGGACGTTCGGAGTCGCGAAGAGTTTGTCAATAGGAAATTCAGAACAGGATGTTTGGATCAACAAGGGAACAATGCGTGGTGCGAGAGATAATGCTGGATAAACTATAGGGGAAAGGTCAAAGCTGGAATGGACCAGACAATGGCGTGTTTGGGCTGTCGGGAAGCATGATTGAGTCGTGGGGCAGAAATCCATAACGGAACAATTCCTGGCGCGAGAGGTAATACCGGATAAACTAAAGTAGAAGAGTCAAGCGCGAATGGACCGTGTAACGGCTCAAGGAGGACGAAGTGCGTCCAGAAAATTTAGTATGACAACGAAATTACCGACGCAAAACAAAATGCCCCGTAACCCTGGATTTATTCCGGAGTTATGGGGCATGGACGATAGATACAACAACTTGAGTTTTATAATTTGGCCCCCTATACCCTCATGAGGTATGGGGGTCAAATGTGAACTTTTGCTGATGTACATCCATAATGATATGCCAATAATCATATGCCTGAGATCATACCTCCAAGCATACTTACAGTATGATTAGTTAGTAATTATACAGAGTCAATCACCTTCTCAACTTGAGCTAACAGGTGATCTGGAAGCATTATTAGAGCTTTATAATATATATTCATAAAAAGGCTACATGTGTTAAGGGGATAGTGTTACGGAAAAATAGTTATTACACTATATTCCTCATCGCTTGAGGGTATGAGTATGGAGAATTGTCTAGGGAGATGAAAAGTTTCAATAAGAAGTAAAAGTTATTTAAGTGATAATAGTATTTTAAAGTTGTAATATATATATATTGTTAAGGTCTATTCTCTGTTGATTAATGATGATTAATGATGCGAAGACATCTCGATATTTAAATTTCACGTCTGGGTGTTCGTGAGCTATATAACTTTCCCATATAACTAAGTATATTCTACAACTTTCACTGACTTTAACAGAAGTGCAAATCCCATTTGATCATGAAAACCACTGCACCCATATGCGACTTATAGATAAGTTAAAACTTTTATACTACGATTGTGTCAACAGGTCTCGCATTGTTTAAACAAACATTTATCTGAAGTGAATTGAGTTATGAATAGTCACTCACATGGATTAACGTAGAGAGAGTACATGCTCAACGGAAGAAGGCCAGTCTTCTACTTGTTAGCTTCTTCAGGAATCAGACTGCAGGTGTATTCGGAAGTTGAGTATACTCGCATTATGTGACTCTAACCTTCAATAGAATCAATGGTTACTATTATGGTCATTAGTTGTTTGCTAATATGTCCTTGGGGGTTTACCTGTCCCCCTTACTGGGTATATACTATCCTTTTAGTACGGGGTGACTTTCCAGAACTGAAGTACCTAACTATCAGACAGATTGGTCTGGTTACATGTTGACTATTAGGCATAACCAAATAACTCATAGGATATCACAGAGATAACCTACATTACCCAGATCTATAATCAATCAACTTATAGAAGCCCCACAAAAGAAAAGCTACTTGACATACAGACAACTGGGTAGTTGATCATTTACACCAAAAGGTTGAGCAATGACGCCTTCCTTATAATACCTTATAATTTATTAGGCAAATCCAAGCTCCCAGCACCACTCTCCTCCAGCCTCGACGTTGGGACACTAGATCTACATAAGACTGCATGGTGGTTGCTTGCCCTGACCAAAACAAAAGTCATTGAGAGCATCACCATGACACCGTATACGCTGCGGCCGTCCATCCGACCAGATACTGTTTGCAGGATATATAAGAGGGCAGACTTGGATTGGGTAAAATAGCTCTCCGAAAACAGATATATCAAGGCTATCAAAGCCGCGAAAATTTCCACTGGAGGTCACTTCTTTCGGACACCACCCCCCGGTCCATATGGATGGTCAGAAAGTTTGCTCTATACCGCTCTGTCTCTCATTTCCTGTCCTACCTCGATGCAACTACTCTAAACATCAGCAAAAATATACCATTCGTCAAGTGCACTAGTGTTGCGCCCTGACGCAAGCGACCTCACTTTTGCGCCCTCAGCACCTGGTGTGTCCTGATAGGTGCTGCATCATTCTGTCTCTCCTGAGGTGCGTTGCCACACTATATTACCTCTCAACCTTCTGGACGCACTTCACAACACCATCGCACATCTGGATAGACCACTCAATTATTCTACTTTCTGAGTACCCCCTAGTCAATACCCGCCTTCTGACTGGTATTCCAGCCTTCTCTCATACAAAGATAGGGGCTACTCTTGGCAAAGACAGATAGGTTAGTATGAGCACTAAGTGAGAAAGCCACCGTACTCTTAATCTTAAATTCGCACTAAAGACACTAACACCGAGCAAGGGTACTATTAGTATTCTATTTTCAGAACTTGATCTTTCTGAGAGCGAAAATGCCAGTTCACTGCAGTGTAAAAGCGAGTGATAGCTAGGATACTCTTTGCCAGTGGTGTTGTGGTTTCTCGGCACTTAGCCTTTGACGCGACGCGACTCCGCACTTTCATTACCATACTTTCACCACCCTCTTAGTAATCTCAATCCTAGCTAATTCTAAAGCCTTCACAAAACAACCATTTTCCATAGCCCTAGTACAGAGTCCTCTGAAGGGGGGCCCTTATGCCAGGTTTTTTTAGTCCTGGCGATTTGGAAAGTGTGGACTTTGAAGACAGATTCCCTGAACCTTAGGGATGTGATCGTGAAGCCCTTTTCCGACAGCATTCTACGGCATCCAATCTACCCACAGCCAAAAGGGCATCTACATAAGACCATTTCCTGTGGCGCTACAGAGTTCTCTGAGGGGGGAGTCCTTATAGCGGATTTTTTTAGCGCTGAGTTTATAGCCAGATTTCTGGGGGATTAGGCATGCGATGATGAAGCCCTTTTACGACGGCGTTCTATGCCATCCGATCTGTCTACCGCCAAAAGGACGTCTCTATATGAGCATTTTCCATGGCACTATAGAGTTCTCTGAAGGGGGAGTCCTTATGGCGGGCTTTTTGAGTGCTGACTTTATAGCCAGATTCTGGGTGCATTAGGAATGCGATTGTGAAGTCCTTTGACGACAGCGTTCTATACTATCCAGGCTGTGGATCACCAAATGGGCGTCCCTATAGGAGCATTTTCCATGGCGCTATAAAGTCTTCTGAAGAGGGATCATTATGCCAGGTTTTTTTAGTCCTGGGTGTTTACAGAGTGCTGACTTTAAAGCCAGATTCCTAGGGCGTTAGGGATGCGATCGCGAAGCCCTTTGACGACGGCGTTCTATGCCATCTCATCTGTCTACCGCCAAAAGGATGTCCCTATACAAGCATTTTCCATAGCTCTACAGAGTTCTCTGAAGGGGGAGTCCTTATGGCGGGTTTTTTGAGCACTGACTTTATAGGCAGATTCCGGAGGCGTTAGGGATGTGATCGTGAAGTCCCTTTACGATGGCATTCTACACCATCCAGGCTGTCGACGGCCAAAAGGGCGTCCCCATACGAGCATTTTCCATGGTACTACAGAGTCTTCTGAAGGGGGATCATTATGCCAGGTTTTTTTAGTCCTGGGTGTTTACAGAGGGCTGATTTAAAGCCAGATTCCTAGGGCATTAAGCATGCGATCGCGAAACCCTTTTACAACAGCGTTCTACACCATCCCATCTGTCCACTGCCAAAAGGACATCCCTATACGAGCGCTTTCTATGGCGCTACAGAGTCTTCTGAAGGGGGAGTCATTATGCCGGGTTTTTTTTGCATATTTGGAAAGCGCTAACTTTAAAGCCAGATTCCGGGGGCGTTAGGAATGCAATCGAGAAGCCCTTTTATGACGGCGTTCTACACCGTCCAGGCTGTCCACCACCAAAAGGGTGCCTCCATAGAAGAATGTTCAATCATGCTATCACCTTCTGAAGGGGGGGATCATAATGCCAGGTTTTTCCACAGGTGACGGGGCAGTTCTTATGTAAATAACTAGTAGTAAAATTAGAGATAAAATAGACTATTCAAAAGGGCTTTAAGAACTTGATATATGCTGTGACCTAGGTGAGGTGTGGAGAAGGGGGCACCCTTTACTCTTTCCTGAAGATGTAGTATTACGCCAGGTGTATTCAGGAAGATATAGCATTGCACAAGGTGCACAGGGTGTATTCAGGAAAATGTAGTGTTGCACCAGGTGCGTTCAGAAAGATGTGGTGTTGCGCCAGGTGTGCCCTGAGTTAAGCGAGTACAAGATTGCATCCTGATTTGCGGTTGACGATATGTTAGCCAGGTGCGCCAGATGTACAGGGTGCATTGGGGGCAGAGATGGTTAGGTACAGAGCTCCCCGGTACATTATTGGGGACAAGTCACCCTACCTTGCGCAAAAATCTCCTTTGGAGAAATACAACTCACCCCCCTCCGGCCCCGACGTTGGACCGCTAGGTCAACACTAGTCGCCACGGGAGTTATGTCCCCTCACCAAAACCCACAGTCAAGATGACGCATCTTGCAACACCGAATACGTCGCGGCGGTCCGTCTGACCGGTTCCTGTTCGTAGGATATATGAGAGGGCGTCTTCCTCTACCTTATGCATATTCATGGCCTGCCCATGGACGCTCACCCGGACACGGACGCGGAGCTCCACCCCCTTCTACTAGCTGGTGTTAACAACGCCAAAAACTTGATTATCACTCGCTCCCGTTTTCTAAATGCTGACCGCGAATATAGAACCAACAGCAAGAAAGCTGTCTCTGTCGTCCTCCACGTCCCAGCAGACCTGGCATGGCGTATGGCCGACCTACCCCGCATCCTCCTATTTGGCGATAATCGTGAAGTTAAGCGAGCCTACTCCTCCAATGCTCAAAACCAGTATTTCAACTGCTGGAAGTTCGGACACCAAAAACCCCTCTGCAAGGAATCGACTGTTTGCCAGCTCTGTGCAAGCCCCCACTCTAAAGCCGACCATCGCTGTTCCAACCCTACCGGCCCCAAGGAAGGCAATCTCCGCCCTGTACTCAGCTGCTGAATAGCTTCCCCGGCCAGATGCCCCAACTGTCACGGCCCTCACTCTGCTAGGGACAGAAACTGCCCCGAGCGCCCCTCTTCCAACCCCATCCCAGTGGGTCCCCCCGTTGATGCCGATGACATGGACACTACCGAGACAGATCTCCCTGCCCCACCCCAATACCCGTTGCCCAACACCCCCGAACCATGGCCCATCCCCTCGGGGACAGATCCTCTGGTGACTCCTAGGCCAATGCCTTCTTTTTCTTCCTATCGCCCCCCCTCAAGGTCTGGCCGTCCGCTCCCCGATGTGGACCCTAGCCCCTCCCCAGCCCCCAGAGACACCTCGGCCTCGCGCCGGTAGATGTCTAACACCCCCACTGAAAACCCAAGGGGGCTGGCACCCCTCCGCTTGCTTTATCTTGTTCAACACAACTGCTTAGGGAGCTGGAATATGTTTCTTTCGCTGTTTAATTCTGTTGCTAATTCCCCCAATTTTCCGGCCATCGTGGCCCTTCAAGACCCCCCTTCTGGAGGGGACGCCTCCCTACCTTTCAAGGCTTTGACAGCTTTTCTCCCTCCTCCCCCACCCCCAAACCCAAAGTTGCTTTTTATGTTTTGTTGGCTTTTCAGAAAGAAGTCTCGGTCCTACCCAACTCTATGGAGAGATCTGATGTGTTTTCGCTTAATGTGTTTGCAAATGACGTGTTTGGAGTTGGTTTTCCGTCCTTTCGTATTTTGAATTTGTATAATCTCCCAGGTAAAAGGCGAGGGGAAGTGTCAGTGCCGCCCCTTGTAGCTTTTCCCATTTCTGTGCTTCCTCTCCTTGTGGTTGGAGACTTTAATCTGCATCACCCACTTGCTAACCCCTCTCGCCGTCACTCCACAGAGGAGCTGGCTTTGGCTTTTCTGTTTTTCCAGAAGGCTTCTGAACGGGGTTATTCCCTTTTGAATACCCCGGGTGTTTTTACAAGGTTTCCCCTTGGGGGCGCTGCCAGGCCTTCTGTCATTGATTTTGCATTTTCTTCGTCGTCCCTGCATCCTTTTGTTCAAGGTTGGGACATGTTCCTTCCCTCTACCGGCTCAGACCATGTTCCTATTTCAATTTGTTTACAGCATCCGAAAGTGCACCCCCCCCCCCCCAGCTCCCAACTGGCTTTTGACAGATTGGGCAGCGGTATCCCCCCTTTTGGCTGATTTGTCTATCCCGCCCCCTCCCACGAACCCCCCCCTCGTTGCTCTTGAGGCTTGGTTTGACCATGCACTCCGCTCAGTTACCTCACTCTTGATCAGCCATACTCCGCTCTCCCGCCCCTCCAGCAGGTCCAAACCTTGGTGGTCCCTGCTGCTGTCCCTCCTCCATCGTGAATATCACTCCGCATCTCGCAAGGCCAGGGCCTCCCTCTCTCCACAAGACCGGGCGGCAGCCAAGCTCTCCAAAAACGGGTACTTCAAAGCCATTAAAAGTGCTAAAGGTTCCCACGAGAGGGCTCTCCTGGCTGACGCCACCCCTCGCTCCATCTGGACGGTCAAGAAGTTTTGCCTATGCCAGCCCGTCTCCCGTTTCCCGTCCTTCCCCGATGCCGTCACTCCGTCGGATATCAACTCCTCACTTTTGGCTCATTTTTTCCCGACGAGACCCACCCCCGCGCTACCGGCCAGACTCTCCGCCTTTGACGACACCCCAGCCCTCACTGCTGAGGAGGTCACCTCGGCCCTTTCCAAATGTTCCAAGTCCTGTGCCCCTGGCCCGGACACTATTCCATACACTGTATGGAAAGCTCTCCATAAGGCCTCCCCACACATTCTGACCTCCCTCTTGGCCCCGCTCCTTCTATATGGTCACTACCTTGCCTCCCTCAAGTGCGTCCACGGGGTAGTCCTAGATAAGCCCGGAAAGGCTTCCTACGACTCGCCGGCGTCCTTCTGCATCATCGTCCTGCTGGAAATGATATCCAAGATCCTCGAAAGAATTGTTGCCTTCCGCCTCTCCACCGTCGCCCGCTTTCAAGGGCTCCTATCCCCAAACCAATGTGGCTCGCTTCCAACCCTCTCCTCCTTCGATGCCTGTACCACGATGGTAGACTCCGTTCGTACACTACAAAGGTCCCGCAGGAAGGTTTCTTCTCTCTTTTTAGACATGAAAGGTGGCTTTGACAACGTTGACGCCTCCATTCTCTGCTCCCTTCTTCGCAGGAAGAAGGTCAACCATTACTTGTTTTCTTGGGTGTTTTCCTTTTTAACTGACAGAAGGTGCTGTTTGTTGTTTCAGGGTTCTCCTAAGATTTTTTCTTCCGTTACTGTTGGTACCCCTCAGGGGTCTCCTATCTCTCCTTTGTTGTTTGTTATTGATGTTTCTTGTTTACATGTGGCAGTTCCCAGAGGGGTTATTTTGTCCTATGTTGATGATTTTTCTGTAACTGTTGCTTCTTCTTCTTATCGTACCAATGTCAGATTGCTTCAAAGGACCTTCGGTGTCATGAAAGCTAAGGCCATGGCAGTCAAGGTTGGCTTTTCCATTCCCAAAACTGAGCTCATCCACTGGCGGACCCCACATCAGAGGGACACTCCAAGCGATCCGAAGCCCCCTCCTATCTCACTGGACAGTCAGGTGTTCTTCCCCGCCGCCCAGCTTCGATGGCTGGGATACTGGTTTCTTCCGAACATTTCTTCAACCGCCCACTTCTCCCGCCGTCTCGTCCACTCACAAGCTGCCTTCGCGGCGGTCAGGAGGTTATCGGGGGCGGGATCCGGGGTCTCCCCTCACCTTTGCCACAAGTTGGCATACTCCCTTATCTTTCCCATACTGTCCTATGGTGCGGATCTTTTCCTTCCAACCAAAGGGCTCCTTCACAAAATGAACATCCATTGGCACCACTTCCAGAGATGGGTCACAAATTGCTTCAGGGCCACTCCCACCACCATCCTAGCCGCGGAGGCTGCCCTCCCCCCTCTCTCAGTGCTACATGGTCACAAGCGCCGCATGGCGGCTTTGCGCTTGTGCTGCTCTCCACCCACCATTAACCCGGCGGCAGCCCGTCTTCATCCGTCTTTTCCCTCTGCTCTTCCTGACCGGGAAAGAGAGAACCTTAGATCTCTCTGCATTGGCCTGGACCCCAACGTCAGGCCCCTCCTCTGGTCCACCGCTGAACGTAAACCTCCTGTCAGGACTCACTTACCGGTTGACGCCCTCGCCCACCTCGCTCTCCCCTTCATTGGGGGACTCTCGGCTCTCCCCCTGCTCGGGTCATCTCTTCTTCCGGATCTTCCGGTTCTCCCTTCAGAGGCCCTCATGTGGGCCTCTTACCACACCCTCCAGGGGGAGGCTCGGGCCGTGATGCTTGACTCATGGAAAGCCACTGCCCCGCCACCGGCATATTATCATTTCCCGCTCAGTGTCTCCACACCCTTTCATGGGCCTCGGAAAATTCATGGCCGGCCGAATCCATCATATGCGGGCCCAGAAAAGCTACCTGGCTGCCCACCCCGCCTGGTCCCAACCTGATCTCTCACCCCTTTCCCCTCTGTGTGGTGAGGAAGACGAGACTTTCAGCCATGCTGTCCTTCGTTGCGCAGCCAAAGCTACCCCCAGGGCAAACCACCTCCAAGGTGTGTCCTCGGTTGGGGCCGACTCCCCACTTTGGTCCTCAGCCCAACTCCTGCTAGGGCTCGCCTCCTACATCAATGAGACGTGCACTAACTTTCCTCCTACCATGGCCTCTTACGAGGTTTCGTCTCCTGTTTCGATAGTTTTTCCCTGCTCCCCAGCTGTTAAGGGTTTTTTCATGTCGTCTCCGTTACGTCCTACTTGATTTCAACGATTGGGTTGAGTTGGTTTTCTTTGGTATTTGGTGTTTCCTATAGCAAAGCCCGTGTTGGTTTTGGTGTTTTCCTACTGTGAATTCCGTACGTTGGTATTGTATCGAGTACTTGACACAGCTTGGAGATGATAGTTTTGAGTTTTTACTTTGTTGTTTGTTTTGGGATTAAGGTTTTCTTTACGCCATAGCTAGCGCTGCATGCGAGTTCTTGTACCTTAACAATGAATACATGAGATAAAAAAAAAGAAAAAAAAGAAAAAAAAAAGAACCGCTACTTTATGCACCACGAACTATCTCCTCTACACACCCGGCGATTGAAATCTCAACACCATGAGAAATCATCGTCACTTTTCACTACCCGCACTCTGAGTGAGCTGCACCCCCCCCTATGATAGATTCGGTCTTGGGTACCCGTTTCTTAGGTCCTGTCCTATCCTCCTCTTTGCTCTTGTTTTGTGTTCTCACTTAACATTTGCACGGTCGGCAACACCCTCATGTCCATGTTACAGACGGCTGGGATCACGGTTCGCAGTAACAGAAAACCTTTCATCAGGCCACAGTCGATTTCTCTGCTCTCTGCGATTACGCTTCGCTGGAGACTGCCTAGTCCGACACGCACACGTTTCCGATAGTTCCTACAATACTTGGGTCTACCCTTCCTCCTCTCCTCTCGGTCTCGTCCCGTTGCTCGGTTACAGCTACACTTCCCCTCTTTTTGGCTGGTATCCTTCTACCATTTGGCCTTGTGCCCCCCGCGGCTGTCCACGGTCGCATCCTTGGTTACGTTCTATCATCGTATTGCACTCCCTCCTTGGTCGATGTCAACTCCTTGGGCTCGGAGTAATGTCGGTTGCCGATCTGTTTCTAATGTCGCTTGAGGCCGCACCTAGTCAGATGTTTCCATTCTGTGTTAGGTTTTCGCTTAGTGGAGTTTCTGTCTTTCCCGAGTGTTTGGGTTTTCTTTTGTAAACTTTTCGTATGTTCAGGGGAGCTTTCGGAAGGGTTTTCTGCGTCTTCCTGCTTGCTTGCTAGGAGTATTGCTACTTTTTGTGGGCGAGAGGTGCGGTTGGGCCCATACCATAGGGTCTTGGGGGTGTGGCTTTGATCCCATGATAGGAGAGATGCGTAGGTTTTTCTTGGCCATAGCTAGCGCTGAATGTCTGGTTTTTCCTGGTAGTTGTACGAATAAAATGCAAAACTGATATAAAAAAAAAAAAGAAAAAAAAACCGCTACCTTATGCATATGAACCATCTCCTCTACACCTCCGGCGATTGAAATATCAACACCATGGGAAATCATCGTGCGTTTTGGTGTCCCTCTCCCCTCTTCTGATGGCCTTTGTTGCCTAGGAGGTTGATGCTCCGCCGCCTCCTTTCTCCCTCTGATTCCCTTCTGATGGCTTAGGTATTTCGGTGCCTTCGTCTATGGGGTTTCATGCACTTCCATCAGCAAAAATATACCATGCGTCAGGTGCGCTAGTGTTGCGCCCTGACGCAAGTGATCTTACTTTTGCGCCCTCAGCACCTGGTGCGCCCTGACGCAGGTTGCAAGGCTCTTTTTTCGCCTGGGGTGTGTTGCCACACTAAATTACCCCCCAACCTTCTGGACGCACTTCACAACACCATCGCATATCTGGATTGACCACTCAACTACTCTACTTCCTGAGTACCCCCTAGTCAATACCCGCCTTCTGACTTGTATTCCAGCCTTCTCTCATACAAAGATAGGGGCTACTCTTGGCAAAGACAGATAGGTTAGTATGAGCGCTAAGTGAGAAAGCCACCATACTCTTAATCTTAAATTTGCACTAAAGACACTAACACCGGGCAAAGGTACTACTAGTATTCTATTTTCAGAACTTGATCATTCAGAGAGCGAAAATGCCAGTTCACTCCAGTGTGAAAGCGAGTCATAGCTAGGACACTCTATGCTGGTGGTGTTGTGGTTTCTCGGCACTTAGCCTTTGACGCAACGCGACTCCGCACTTTCATCACGACACTTTTACCACCCCCTCACTAATCTCAACCCAAAGTTTTCACAAAACAACTATTTTCCATAGCCCTGGTACAGAGTTCTCTGAAGGGGGGTCCTTATGCCAGGTTTTTTTAGTCCTGGCTATTTGGAAAGCGCTGACTTTAAAGCCAGATTCCCTGGCCGTTAGGGATGCGATCGTGAAGCACATTTCTGACAGCGTCCTACGGCATCCTATCTACCCACAGCCAAAAGGGTATCTCCATATGACCATTTTCCATGGCGCTACAGAGTTTTCTGAAGGGGGAGTTCTTATGGCGGGTTTTTTTAGCGCTTACTTTATAGCCAGATTCCTGGGGCGTTAGGCATGCGATCACGAAGCCCTTTTATGACGGCGTTCTACGCCATCCCATCTGTCCACCGCCAAAAGGACGTCTCCATACGAGCATTTTCCATGGCACTACAGAGTCCTCTGAAGGGGGATCATTATGCCGGGTTTTTTTTAGTCCTGGGTGTTTACAGAGTGCTGACTTTAAAGCCAGATTCCCAGGGCGTTAAGCATGCGATTGCGAAGCTCATCTACGATGGCGTTCCACGCCATCCCATCTGTCCACCGCCAAAAGGACGTCCCCATACAAGCATTTCCCATGGCGCTACAGAGTTCTCTGAACGGGGAGTCCTTATGCCAGGTTTTTTGAGCGCAGACTTTATAACCAGATTCCGGGGGCGTTAGGCATGCAATCATGAAGCCCTTTTACGATGGCGTTCTACACCATCCCGGCTGTTGACCGCCAAAAGGGCGTCCCCATACGAGTATTTTCCATGGCGCTACAGAGTTCTCTGAAGGGGGAGTCCTTATGCCGGGTGTTTTGCACGCTGACTTTATAGCCAGATTCCGGGGGCGTTAGGCATGCGATCGTGGAGCCCTTTTATGACGGCATTCTACACCATCCAGGCTGTCGACCGCCAAAAGGGCGTCCCCATACGAGCATTTTCCATGGCGCTATAGAGTCTTCTGAAGGGGGATCATTATGCTAGGTTTTTTTAGTCCTGGGTGTTTACAGAGCACTGACTTCAAAGCCAGATTCCGGGGGCGTTAGGTATGCGATCACAAAGCCCTTTTACATTAACGTTCTACACCATCCACACTGTCGACCGCCAAAAGGGCGTCCCCATACGAGCATTTTCCATGGCGCTACAGAGTTCTCTGAAGTGGGAGTCCTTATGCCGGGTTTTTTGAGTATTGACTTTATAGCTAGATTCCTGGGGCGTTAGGCATGCGATCGCGAAGCCCTTTTACGACGGGGTTTTATGCCATCCCATCTGTCCACCGCCAAAAGGACATCCCCATACGAGCATTTTCCATGGCACTACAGATTCTTCAGAAGGGGGAGTCCTTATGCCAGGTTTTTTTGGATGTTTGGAATGCGCTGACTTTAAAGCCAGATTCCGGGGGTGTTAGGCATGCGATCTTGAAGCCCTTTTACGACGGCGTTCTATGCCATCCCATCTGTCTACCACCAAAAGGGCATCCCCATACGAGCATTTTCCATGGCGCTACAGAGTCTTCTGAAGGGGAATCATTATGCCAGGTTTTTTTAGTCCTGGGTGTTTACAGAGCGCTGACTTTAAAGCCAGATTCCGGGGGCGTTAAGCATGCGATCGCGAAGCCCTTTTACGACGGCGTTCTATGCCATCCCATCTGTCCACTGCCAAACGGACGTCCCCATACAAGCATTTCCCATGGCGCTACAGAGTTCTCTGAAGGGGGAGTCCTTATGCCAGGTTTTTTGAGCGCAGACTTTATAGCCAGATTCCGGGGGCGTTGGGCATGCCATCATGAAGCCCTTTTACGACGGCGTTCTACACCATCCCGGCTGTCGACCGTGAAAAGGGCGTCCCCATACGAGCATTTCCCATTGCCCTACAGAGTTCTCTGAAAGGGGATTCCTCATGGCGGGTTTTTTGAGCGCTGACTTTATAGCCAGATTCCTGGGGCGTTAGGCATGCAATCGTGCAGCCCTTTTATGACGGCGTTCTACACCATCCAGGCTGTCCACCGTCAAAAGGGCGTCTCCATAGAAGGAGTTTCCATCACGCTATCGCCTTCTGAAGGGGGGGGATCATAATGCCAGGTTTTTCCACAGGTGGTGACGGGGCAGTTCTTATGTAAATAACTAGTAGTAGAATTAGAGATAAAATAGACTATTTAAAAGGGCTTTATGAACTTGATATATGCTGTGACCTAGGTCAAGAGTGGAGAAGGGGGCACCCTTTACTCTTTCCTGAAGATGTGGTATTGCACCAGGTGTGTTCACGAAAATGTAGTGTTGTGCCAGGTGGGTTCAGAAAGTTGAGATGTTGTGCCAGGTGCGCTCTGAGTTAAGCGAGTACAAGGTTGCGTCCTGATTCGCGGTTGACGTTATATGTGCCAGGTGCGCCAGACGCACAGGGCGTACAGGGCGCAGAGACTTATTTTTGCTGATGTCCCCCACTTTCTCCAGACTTGTTTTGCTGCCCTCGGATAGCATTTGCACGGTCGGCAACCCCCTCCACCTCGTCTTAAGCATAGCGCAGCTTCGGGTTATCGGTGAAGTAGTAGCCCCGGTGGCTCTGCTCTCTGGTATTGAACTATCTCCTGAGTGCAATGGCCGGTACGGTCGCATTGTCGAAAAACTGTGATCCCCTGGTGGTTCTTTGCTTCGTACTTTTCGGTGTTGGGTCTACCCCTCCTTCCTCGCCTCCCGGTTTTCGTCCCGTTGCTTGGTTACAGCTACACTACGATCTTTGGCTGGCACCCTACTGGTCTTGTCTCCTGGCTCTGTGCCCTTATAATGGTCTTGACTTTGTCTTGTTCCTAGGGGATTTCAGCCTTCCGCCTCTTGCACTTCCACTCAGGGAGCAAGGCTATGCAACTTTTCTGGTCCTGGTTCTGGTAACCACCGGGTCTCGTTCCTGGTGCCACACGTCTCCGCCCCACTGGCTTAGTTATATGGATCTCCCTCTGGTCCTCGCCTCGACTCTCCGGCTGGGCTTCGTGCCCCGGTCATTACGGCCCTGGTGTATGCTCGAGTGGGTTGGTTCATCCGCCCTTTTTGTCAATGGGTTGGGATTTCTAGACGGGCTTGAAGTTTTCTTTATTTGGTTCATAGGTTTCTCACTGTTGCTTTGGGGCTTTTGTTTGGGGTTGACGTCTGTGGAGATTTTTGGTTCGATGTTTTCAGGCCTTTGTTTCACTCGTAGTTTTTACCAGTAGTACCGGGCTTTCGCTTTCTACCTCTATTCAAAGTAGTGTTGGATAGTTGGGCAGGGTCAGATGGTTTTAGTGAGGGGGATGGGGGATGGACTGTAGTTGGAGGTTTTTTGTCTACGTCGGCGATGAGCTGGAGCGACTTTGTTACTAGATAGCTACCGGCTTAGCAAACAAATATAAACAGGAGATAAAAAAAAGAAAAAGGAAAAAGAGAAAAAACTGCTACCTTATGCACACGCTCCGCGCCCTCTATTTTCCTGACCATACCTTTTACAACACCACAGTTTCTAGTGCACGATCCCCACCCTTACCCCTTTTTCTACTTAGGTCGGGCTTCACCCCCCCCCTCCAACCAGCCATGGAGCCCCTCGGCTCCCTCATCTCGCACTTCCAGTCCCATGCCGGGCCCTCCTCAGTTACTCCCTCTACCTCTGAGATCTCCCATGAGGCCCGCTTTCTGGCCTCGCTTTTATTGCGAACCCATTCCCTCATCAGGTTCACCCCCGACCAAATGCCTTCTCTGACCCCTCAGGAATGCTATAACCTCTCAATCGGCGAAACCTCCCTCCTCCCTCTGATGTGCGCCTCCCTCCACGCAGTGAACTCACACAGCTCCCAGTTGGAGGAGCTCCGCTCATCAGTCCACGACCTGCACTCTGAGGTCGCTAATTCCTCCCCTAACGAGCAACTCCGTAAAGTCCGGGATACCCTCCAGGACCTTTCACATAGGATGGTCGCCACCGCATCCGCAGGGGCCCCGCAGAAAGGGGGTCGCCCCCCTCCCCCAGTTCCTCCTCCCACTCACCCTGGCCCCTCTGGCCCTTCCTCTTCGCTCCCTCTTCCCAGGCCTGCCCCCGCCCCTCCTCATGCCCCTCTCCAGGCAAAATCATAGGCCCAGGTCATTAACGGTAGTGTTAGGCACAGGGCTCTCCGGTACATTATTAGGGGCAAGTTACCCTACCTTGCGCAAATAGCTCCTTTGGAAAAAGGCAACTCACCCCCCTCCGGCCCCGACGTTGGCCCGCTAGGTCAACACTGGTCGCCGCGGGAGTTGTGTCCCCTCACCAAAACCCACAGTCAAGATGACCAACCTTGCAACACCGAATACGTCGCGGCCGTCCGTCCGACCGGTTCCTGTTCGCAGGATATATGAGAGGTGGTCTTCCTCTACCATATGCAACACGCTCCGCGCCCTCTATTTTCCTAACCATAGCTTTTACAACACCACAGTTTCTAGTGCACGATCCCCACCCTCACCCTTTTTTCTATTCACGACGGGCTTCACGCCCCTTCCCACCAGCCATGGAGCCCCTCGGGCCCCCCATCTCGCTCTTTCAGTCCCATACTGGGCCCTCCTCGGTTACTCCCTCTACCTCTGAGATCTCTTCTGAAGCCCGTTTTTTGGCCTCGCTCTTTGCTCGAACCCGTTCCCTCATCAGCTTCACCCCTGAGCAACTGCCCGCCCTGACTCCCCAGGAATGCGACAGCCTCTCGGTCGGCGAGAGCTCCCTCCTCCCTCTGCTGTGTGCCTCTCTTCACGCAGTTAACTCACTCGGCTCCCAATTGGAGGAGCTCCGCTCATCAGTCCATGACCTGCAATCACAGGTCGCTAACTCCTCCCCAAGTGAGCAACTCCGCGAAGTCCGGGACGCCATCCGGGACCTTTCGCATAGGATGGTCACACCTCCAGCTAGTGGCGCCCCTCAGAAAGGGGGTCGGCCCCCCCCCCAGCTCCTTCTTCCTCCCACCCCGGTCCCTCTGGCCCCTCATCCTCCTTACCCCTTCCACCAGGCCTGCCCCCCCCCTCCACATGCCCCCCCCCAGGCAAAATCATACGCTCAAGTCATTCATGGTGGCACCTCTGAGTTCAACGCTGCGGTTAGAGCCAATAAGGCCAAATCCAAAGCGAAAGGCAAGAACTCCCCCCCTGGCACTTCTGCTAACAAAGTCGCGGCGGCCGCACAGGATGCCTCCCCAAAGGGTCCTGCCCCTCTTCCCAGTGCTGCCAGAAGGTTCTTCGCCCCTCGTTCGACCCATTGCCCCCACCCCCAGGAATCCTCCATACGCGTTCGTTTCCCCGACATTGCTGCCTCCGTTATACGCGAGGCAGGCTCCGATCTACCAAAGTCATTCAGGGTCTCGGTTAGTCCGAAAGGCGCCGTCTCCCTTACAGTGGCTGACCCCCTCGTCCCTGCCTCCTGCTACGCCCCCTTCTTTGATGCCTTTGCCGCTAGGCTCAACCAATCTTTCCCGGTCAATAACAACCCTTGGGAACACTTTCGTTACGCCCCCACTGATGTCCAGTTTGCCATCCATGGTATTCCCATGGATGCCCACCCTGACACGGATGAAGAGCTTCACCCGCTGCTACGCGCTGGCGTTGACAACGCCAAGAACCTGATCATCACCCGCTCCCGTTTCCTCAATGCTGACCGTGAATCTAGGACTAACGGTAAAAAAGCCTTCTCTGTGGTCGTCCACGTCCCAGCGGACCTGGCATGGCGCATGACCGATCCTCCCCGCATCCTCCTCTTTGGCGACAATCGCGAAGTCAAGAGGGCCTATCCTCAAACGCCCAATCCCAGTGTTTCAATGCTGGAGGTTTGGGCATCTTAAACCTCTGTGCAAGGAATCCACCGTCTGCCAGCTCTGCGGTGGTCCTCACTCCAAAGCCGATCACCGTTGTTCCAACCCCACCTGCCCCAAAGAAGGCAACCTTCGCCCCATCCTCGGCTGCTGCATTGCCTCCCCAGCCAGATGCCCTAACTGCCTCGGCCCTCACTCCGCAAGGGACAGAGAATGTCCCGAACGCCCCCCTCCTAACCCCGTCCCGATAGGTCCTCCTGGCGACTCTGATGCCATGGACACCTCTGATACGGCCCCCCTCCCCCCCTCAGGACCCAGTGTTTAGCACACCCCAACCTAGACCCATCCCGTCCAGCTCCGACCCCCTCGTCACTCCAAAGCCGATGCCCTCCTTTTCGTCCTACCGTCCTCCCTCAAGGTCTGGCCGTCCGCTCCCCGATGTGGACCCCAGCCCCTCCCCTGCCCCCAGAGACTCTTCGGCCTCGCGCCGGTAGATGTCTAACACACCCTCCGAAACCCTGAGGGGGCCGGTCCCTCTCCGCTCGCTTCATCTCGTTCAACACAACTGCTTAGGGAGCTGGAATGTGTTTCTTTCTTTGTTTAATTCCTTTGCTGAGTGCCCCAACTACCCGGCCATTGTTGCCCTACAAGATCCCCCCTTCTGGAAGGGTCGCCTTCCGTCTTTTCAAGGTTTTGATAGTTACTTTCCTTCCTCCACATTCCCCAAACCCAAAGTTGCGTTTTATGTTTCTTTGGCTTTCCAGAAAGAAGTCTCGGTCCTCCCTAGCTCTGCGGATAGGGCCGATGTGTTCTCACTTGATGTGTTTGCTAAGGACTTGTTTGGGGTTGGTTTTCCTTCCTTTCGTATTTTGAACTTGTATAGCCTCCCGGGCAAGAGGAGGGGGGATGTGTCTGTGTCCCCCTCCGTTGCTTTCCCTTCTTCCCCGCTCCCCCTTCTTGTGGTGGGAGATTTTAACCTACATCATCCCCTTGCCGACCCCTCCCGTAGCCATTCCGCGCACGAGCTGGCCGAGTCCTTTCCCTTCTTCCAGAGAGCCTCCGAACAAGGCTTCTCCTTTTTAAACACTCCGGGCGTGTTCACGAGGTTTCCCCTTGGCGGCTCCGCCAGACCCTCTGTTATTGATTTTGCCTTTTCTTCTTCTTTATTGCATCCCTTTGTTCAAAGCTGGGATACCTCTTTACCCTCTACTGGTTCAGATCACGTTCCTATTTCTATTTTGTTACAGCATCCCATACTGCACCCCCCCCCTCCTTCCCCCAACTGGCTACTAACGGATTGGGCGTCCCTCACTCCCCTCTTGGAGGCCCTTGTCCTCCCCCCCCTCCGGTTAACCCTCCCCGGTCTGCTCTCGAGGCCTGGTTCGACTGTGCCCTTCGCTCGGTCACCTCGCTCCTGATCAGCCACACCCCGCTCTCTCGACCCTCCAGTAGATCCAAACCATGGTGGTCTCCGCTACTCTCAATCCTCCGCCGCGAATATCACTCCGCGTCTCGAAAAGCAAGGGCCTCCCTCTCCACTCAGGATAGGTTGACCGCAAAGCTCTCCAAAAACGGGTATTTCAGGGCGATCAAAAACGCTAAAAGCTCCCACTGGAGATCCCTTCTTGCCGAAGCCACCCCACGCTCCATATGGACAGTTAAGAAATTCTCACTGGGCCGTCCCGTCTCACGCTTTCCATCCTTCCCCGACGCTATGACTCCGTCGGACATCAACGACTCGCTTCTGGCACATTTCTTTCCGGCTCGCCCCACGCCCTCCCTCCCCGCCAACCTCTCAGCCTTCGGTGACACCCCGACCCTCACAGCAGAAGAGGTTGCCGCTGCTCTCTCCAAGTGCTCTCCGTCCTCCTCTCCGGGCCAGATACTATTCCCTACTCCGTGTGGAAGGCCCTTCACAAAGCCTGCCCGCACATCCTTACCTCTCTCCTGGCCCCGCTTCTACTATATGGGCACCACCCCGCCTCCCTCAAGCGGGCACATGGTGTAGTCCTCGACAAGCCAGGCAAGGCCTCCTACGACTCCCCCACTTCTTTTCGCATCATTGTTCTTCTTGAAACTGTTTCCAAAATCCTCGTGAGGATCGTTGCCTCCCGTCTTTCCGCCGTCGCCCGTTTTCAAGGGCTCTTGTCCACCAATCAGTGTGGCTCCCTCCCAACCCTCTCCTCCTTCGATGCCTGCACGGCTATGGTTGACTCCGTCCGCACCCTGCAGAGGTCTCGCAGAAAAGTTTCCTCCCTTTTTTTGGATATCAAAGGTGGTTTTGACAATGTCGATGCCGTTATTCTTTGCTCCCTTCTTCGTAGGAAGATGGTCAACCGTTATTTAATTTCCTGGGTGTTTTCCTTTTTAACTGACAGAAGGTGTTGTTTGTTGTTTCAGGGTTCTCCTAAGATTTTTTCTTCTGTTACCGTCGGTAGTCCTCAAGGGTCCCCGATTTCTCCATTGTTATTTGTTATTTATGTTTCTTGTTTACATGTGACAGTCCCCAGAGGGGTTATCTTGTCCTATGTTGATGATTTTTCTATTACTGTTGCTTCTTCTTCGTACCGTACCAACGTTAGGCTGCTTCAAAGGACCTTCGGTGTCATGAAGGCCAAGGCCACAGCTGTCAAGGTTGGGTTCTCTATTCCCAAGACGGAACTCATTCACTGGCGCACCCCTCATCAGAGGGACCTCCCGAGTGACCCAAGACCCCCTCCCATTGCCCTGGACGGTCAGGTTTTTTTCCCCGCTGCTCAGCTCCGTTGGTTGGGCTACTGGTTTCTCCCCAATGTTTCGACCACCGCTCATTTCTCCCGCCGCCTCGCCCTTTCTCAAGCTGCCTTCGCGGCCGTTAGGAGAATGTCGGGCCCGGGCTCCGGGGTCTCTCCGCATCTCTGTCATAAGCTGGCATACTCGCTTATCTTCCCTATCCTCTCGTATGGGGCCGACCTCTTCGTTCCAACCAAAGGGCTGCTCCACAGAATGAACACCCACTGGCACCACGTCCAGAGATGGGTCACAAACTGTTTCAGGGCCACACCTACCACCATCCTTGCTGCGGAAGCTGCTCTCCCTCCCCTCTCGGTTCTCCTCGCGCACAAACGCCGCATGGCGGCCCTTCGACTCTGTTGCTCCCCCCCCACTATCAACCCCGCGGCTGCCCGCCTCCACTCGTCCTTCCCTTCGGCCCTTCCCGATCGGTGTGCTGAGAACCTAAGGGCTCTCTGCTCTGGCCTTGACCCTAATGTCAGGCCCCTCCTTTGGTCCACCCCCGAAAGAAAACCCCCTGTCAGAACGCACCTTCCGGTCGACGCTCTCGCTCACCTCGTCCTTCCCCTTATCGAGGGGGTCTCCCCACTCCCCCTTCTGGGCTCGTCCTTGCTGCCGGACCTCCCATCTCTCCCCCCGGAATCCCTGATGAGGGCCTCATACACCGTACTCCAGCGCAGGGCCCGTGCCATGATGATACAGTCGTGGAAGGAGGTCGCCCCGCCACCGCCCTATTATGTTTTCCCTCTCGGCACAACTCCACACCCTTTCATGGGCTTAGGAAAGTTCATGGCTGGTCGAATTCACCAAATGAGGGCCCAGAAGAGCTACCTGGCCGCCCACCCCTCCTGGTCACAACCTGATCTCTCGCCCCTCTGCCCCCTCTGTGGGGAGGAGGATGAGACTTTCAGCCACGCCGTCCTTCGCTACGAAGCCAAAGCCGAACCCAGAGCCCGCCACCTCCAAGGCGTGCCCTCCGTAGGGGCTGACTCCCCACTTTGGTCCTCCCCCACCTCCTTCTAGGGCTCGCCTCCTACATCAATGAGACGTGCACCAATTTTCCTCCCACAATGGCTACCTTTGTGATGTCGTCACCGGTTTCTATGGTTTTTCCTTCCTCCCCGGTTGCTAGGGGTTTTTTCGAGTCATCTCCTTTGCGTCCTACGTGACTTATAATGTTAAGTTTTATGTTAAGTTTACTTTTGTTTTAGGATTTTTCGTGTTGAGCTTGGGTTTGTTTGATTTTTCGTGCTGTTGAATTCCGTATGTTGGTATCGTGTCGAGTACTTGACACAGCTTGGGGATGGTTGTTTGAGTTTTTACTTTGTTATTGGTTTTGGGATTAAGGTTTTCTTTACGCCATAGCTAGCGCTGCATGCGAGTTCTTGTACCTTAACAATGAATACATGATATAAAAAAAAAAAAAAAAAAAAAAAAAAAAAAAAAAAAAAAAAAACCTCTACCATATGCAAACCCCCCACCAGAGGGATCGCCCGGGCGACCCCACTCCACCTCCCATTGCCCTGGACGGCCAGGTTTTCTTTCCCGCCACCCAGCTCCGCTGGCTAGGCTACTGGTTTCTTCCTAATCTTTCGACCACAGCTCATTTTTCTCGACGCCTTGCCCTCTCTCAAGCCGCCTTTTCGGCAGTCAGGAGGATGTCGGGCTCTGGATCGGGAGTTTCCCCTCATCTCTGCCACAAACTGGCATACTCACTTATTTTCCCTATCCTCTCGTATGGGGCCGACCTCTTTGTCCCTACCAAGGGGCTCCTTTGCAGGATGGACATCCACTGGCATCACGTTCAGAGATGGGTCACGAACTGCTTTAGGGCCACTCCCACCACCATTCTAGCCGCGGAAGCCGCGCTCCCCCCCCTCTCGGTACTTTTCCCTCACAAGCGCCGCATGGCAGCCCTACGCCTCTGCTGCTCCCCTTCCTCCATCAACCCGGCGGCTGCCCGCCTTCACTCGTCTTTCCCTTCGGCCCTCGCCAACCGATCTGCTGAGAACCTAAGGGCTCTATGCACAGGTCTCGACCCCAATGTCAGGCCCCTTCTCTGGTCTACTCCCGAACGAAAACCCCCAGTCAGAACCCACCTCCCTGTTGACGCTCTTGCCCATCTTATCCTCCCCTTCACTGAGGGTATGTCGCCCCTCCCCCTGCTGGGCTCCGCTTTGCTGCCGGACCTCCCGCCCCTCCCCTCGGAATCCCTGATGCGGGCCTCCTACTCGTCACTCCAACGCAGGGCACGCGCCATGATGCTGGATGCGTGGAAAGCCAACGCGCCACCGCCAAGTTACTATTTTTTTCCCCTCACTACAACTCCACATCCGTTCATGGGTTTAGGCAAATTCATGGCCGGCCGAATTCACCAAATGCGGGCCCAGAAGAGCTATCTGTCCGCCCACCCTACCTGGTCCCAACCTGATCTTTCCCCTCTCTGTCCCCTCTGTGGCGAAGAGAGCGAGACGTTCAGCCACGCCATCCTCCGCTGCGAAGCCAAAGCCATCCCTAGAGCCCACCACCTACAAGGTGTGCTCTCTGTTGGAGCCGACGCCCCACTTTGGTCCTCCGCCAACCTCCTTCTAGGACTAGCCTCCTACATAAACGAGACTTGCACCAATTTTCCTCCCTCCATGGCCTCCTATGTATTGTCATCCCCCGCGTCAATGGTTTTTCCTTCCTCCCCGGTTACTAGGGGTTTTTTCGAGTCATCTCCTTTACGCCCTACTTGAACTAAAGTGCTGGTTTTAGTTTGTTTATACTGTTGTGATTTATGAGTTTTCTTGTTGAGTTTATGTTACTTTGATTTTACTTTTGGTTGAATTCCGTATGTTGGTAACGTGTCGAGTACTTGACACAGCTTGGAGATGTTTGTTTGAGGTTTTATTTTGTTATTGGTTTTTGGGATTAAGGTTTTCTTTACGCCATAGCTAGCGCTGCATGCGAGTTCTTGTACCTTAACAATGAATACATGATATAAAAAAAAAAAAAAAGAAAAAAAAGAAAAAAAAGAAAAAAACCTCTACCATATGCAAGTGGAAGCATCCGAATCGGACGACGTCGCATAAAGTTACAAACCCTCGAAGATAGTGGATCGAAGAGTGGTCGTTAAGTAACGGGACGAAAACTGCGTGAAAGTTAGACACTTCAGTCTGGAAAGTCGCCCAGTACTAGAAGGATAGTCTATACCCAGGAAGGGGGTCGGGGAACCCCCAAAGGACCTGTCAGCATAAGACCGATAACTATGTTCGTAACCATTGGTTCAATTTATAGTCAAGAGTCGTATAATGCCGGTAGACGAAACCGCAAGACGCATATGCAGTCTGGTTTCCGACGGAGCTGACACCAGAAGATTGGCCATCTTCGGTTCAGCGGGTAGTCTCTCTACGTTGACAAACGTGGTTGATTATTCGTAACTTGATTCGCTTCGGATAAAAGATTGTACGAACACTACGAGAGGTGTCCACACCATCGTAGAATAAAAGTTCTCACGTGTCTACAAGTCGCGTATGGGTGCAGAGGTTTTCAGGGTCAGATGGGGTTCGCACTTCGATTGAAGTCGGTGAAAAGAATAAGAGGTACTTAGTTATATAGAAAGATTATGTAGCCCGCGAACACCCAGACGCGGAATATAAATATCGAGGTGTCTTCGCAGCTTATACAAAACAACAAGCAACGGAGAAGAGACCTTAACAATATATACACGTTACTACTTTAAATTTCTTATCGCACGATTACTTTTATCTTAAACACATTCGTCTCCCTTGACGATATTCTCCAAAACACTTGTTTAGCGATTAGGGCCATAGCGTAATAACACTCTTCCATTACGCTACCCCCATAACAGTATATTGTTATTCTCTACGTTACCGAGACGAATGAGTCAGACTACCCTCTACTACTCAGCTCTATCTACCGAAAGATCTTCAAACTCAGAAGATCAAAAACAAATTGAGATAGCTCTTAACTCAATTATCGAACCCCACCCAGAAATCCCAATACCATCCATCACACAGGTCTTGCAGACTGAAGCAAGCACCAACCACTATTTCGAGACATACCAGTCGTGGACAGATCCACGAAATACAGTAACCACCGACCACCTAGAAACCCTCTATCAATACTGGGAAGGATACGACTTTGTGTGGGAACCGCCCACAAAAGAAGATTACGAAGTCGAGTGGGACGAAACTCTGACCGCTAAGATCAGAAGACGGTGGTATAATCTAGAAAGATAAGGAGACCCCTTCTTCATCTTACATCATGTCCGGTCTTAACCCAAGACAAGGTGAAGACGAACCTATGGACATAGGCGACGAGGAGTTAACCTCCACCGACGCCCCATCGGTTACGGATACCACCGATAAACCACACCATTCCAGACAGCCCTCTGAGAATCCAGGAAGTGGTTCTGGATTTATGGCTAGACAAAAATCCAGAACAGGCCTGCTTGGATCAACCAAAAACCCTCTCCCCACCGCCGAAGGAGAACTTCGCTTAATTCAAGTCAGCGAACTCCTCAATGTCTTCGTACCAAACCTAGCCCAGAGCATAGATGCTCAGCATCTAGCCTTCAATGTCCTCACCCCAGAAGCCCAACACGCGGCCCAGGAGCTTTGGAAGGTCAGACAACTCCTAGCCCAAGGGAAACAATTTGTTGAGGCCGAATTCACCAAAATCGACGGTCTCATAGGACTAGTTAAAGCACAGGCTATTAGCGCCCAGCAAGCCTTAAACGAAAGGCTGACCGCACAGGACGAAAGACAAACCCGCCACGTGAACGTCAGCTCTCAATTAGCAAGTGCTATTGTAGGGGAAGGCTCAGCTTCGTTTACTCGGGACAAGATGCTAGACAGAGCTCTGGAAGAGACAAAAGCTCAACACCCACAAGCACTTGCAAACTTGAATCGACAGCTTGAACAAGAAAGACAAGCGCGAAGCCGACAAGCTACCCAGCTGGCTGAGATGCAAGAGACACTCCAGACCTTGTTAAGACAAGTCAAAGGGAAGCAAAAGGAGTCCGACCCTACACCTGACACGACGGCGGCAGCAGGAGGAGGAAATGGAGGACGGCAACCGCCAAAAGATCAAGGAGTGGCCGGAGGCCCAGCAGGAGGAGAAGGTGGGAACCGACAAGGAGGAGATGAGAGAGGAGGACAAGAAAGGGGTTCCGCCACTGGAGATGGAGGAGACGGAAGCCCCCCCTCGGATGACAGTGATGATTCCGAAGAGGACGCAGACTCAGACGATGTTGATGAAAACGCTATCCGAAAGCTCGCCAAAATAATGGGCAGAGCCCTAGGAAAGACATCAAGTCGACCCGCACAAGCCCCGTTCGTCTATAAACATGACACCACCAAAATGTGGAACTTTGGTTAATCGCCTGTCGAGATTACTTCAGACGAAACAAGTGGCAATGGAAAAAAGAGTCAGATAGAATTACCTACGCTCTTAGCAAAATGGAAGGAAAACAAGTTGCGCCTTTCACCATTGCCTACCGAAAAGGAATGACTGGAGAGCTTGGAGCTACCAAGCAGGAAGGCTATGACCTGTGGGAAGTTTTCGCCGAACAAGTCAAACGACGTTTTGGCCCCACACACGAAGCAGAAAAATCCCTCCGATCCATGGAAAATGTCAAATACAAAGGAGACATTAACCAATACCTTTTAGAGATGGAAAATCTCAATATCCATGTCAAAATGTCCGGAGTGGCGTGGAGGAAAATCATCGAAGATCACCTCCCAGCTGAAGCACTCCGACGACTGTCAATGCAAGAATATATCCTCGACTCAGAGTGGCTGGATGCTGTTCGAACAGCAACACGAGCCGAGGAAGACTTCAAAGAACGACAAGGCTTAAAAGGTAGCAGTCCAGGATCGGCCTCAAGTGGGAAACGAAAGCGAGACGAAGACACCACAAGGGCGACAGCTAAAAAACCAAAGAAACAATACTCGGCTAAAGAAAAAGCAGAGTATCAGAAGGGGCAGGCGGCAAAAAGGAAAGAGAAGAAAGAGAAGGCGGTACCTAGGCAAAAAATAATGCATAGGGTATGGGCGGACGCTCATAAGGGGATCGAACAGTCTACCATCGACGAACGAAAAGCTGCGGGTCAGTGCACAAGATGTACACTGACAAATCACGGATGGAAATACTGTCAAAAAGAAATCAAGGTCAACGCAGTAAGGATCAGACGTTCGGAACCTCAACCTAAGAAGAAATCGCCCCAACGATTCAATCACCCATCGCGTCCGAATAGACCCCGGGTAGCCGCCGTGGCTGACGATAGCCGAGGAGAAAGCTCGCGACAGACGAGTCAAAGGCCCCTGACGTGGACCTTTAACGATGACAACGACGAGCTATGAGAGCTCGCGGGCACCACTGGCGACGGCAAGTGGGTAGTCGGATGATCAATTCCGGAACCGAAATTTCTGAAGAAGTCCTTGAGATGGAACTCGATGGGGACACTCTAAAAAGCGAGCCTCCGTAAGGGTATGAGTGCCGACTTAGAGCCCGGTGGGTTAATAGAAACCACGAGAAAGAAGGTCAAGGTACTTAGTCAAAAACCAGAAAAAATTGAGAAAGACGAAGTTACTCGATATCCAGCAAGCGAACCGCGAGAATTCGAGTATCAGCCGGGGGGACCCTGGGGACTATCAAAGATAGTATCAATCCTTAAGGAACAAAGACGGCTGGAAAGGAAAAGCACGGTTTTCGCTTACAGGATAAGGTCGATGAGTGGGTTACCGGCACCGGCGCATGTCACCTGAGTAACAGTCCCCGAAGACAGGATAAAAAGACACCGCAAATAGGGCCGCCCACGAGGAAAGAAACCCAAATGTGCTACGGGTTGCACCATAACAAGACACAACATCAAGTGGTCTTGTCGGCCGAAGCACGCGACCCCAAAAACGGGCACTCAGAGTTGGCGGGTACGTCCGTAAGGACCACTTCCCGTCACATGAGAACGTTGGGCTCGGGCTGGAGGACGAGAGGAGGTATGGCAGATTCCTCGCCGCGGCTGGTATGGAAACACACGGGACGTAAGACCACCATACAGGGAAGCGCACCCTAGTGGCGACAGATCCTAGAGAAGCACCAGACCAAAGCGAACTGCCCCTGTGGATGGGAACTCCTCGGCAGGAGGTAAAGACCGCTAGTAGTGGGCTGCCCGATCCAAAAAACAGTTTGTTTATGTTGCAAAATACTTGCTGAGAGGATATCCTAATCGGTTTTAACTTGGCGGTTAACCGAAGGTCTTGCGTTCAAATCTCAATATTAGCAAAATTATTTAGATTTTCAAAAATATTTGATGAGGCGACAAGCATGTACATAGGATAGTTTAGCATAGTTACTCTTACACAAGTTTGTCTGAGGAGGCTTTAAGAGCCGAAACTGTGCGGGCACGGTAACAAACCACTTAAGTTACCAATAAAATCACTCTAAGACATCATGAAAAGATTTATCGAAGATAGGGGCTCAGCCCCTAAGCGAGTTAAGCCAAACCCAAAACACTACGATTGCCCTGAAGGCAATGCCTTCATACAACTAAACGAACGACGCTATAAGATACGAGTTCTACTAGACTCAGGATCAAACATCTTCCTACTCAACCAGAATACTGCACGAACGCTCAAAATACCCTACGAAGTAAGAGACAACCCTTTACAATCACGGCCTTTAATGGCGAAATCTCCTCCACAGGAGGAAAATATTTCTCTCATCCAATAAAGTTAGAAATTGGAAAAAACGGACACACAACTGAGGTTTCCTGCGAAATAGCCGATGCAGGAAATTACGATATGATTATACCATTCGGATGGTGGCACCAGGAACACCCCATTTCGAATATTCAAGCTCCAAGTCAGTGGAGTTTTGACAGCCCAAAATGCCTCGCCCATGTCGAAGACGAAGGAATAGCAGATATGTTCGAATGGGACGAGACAGTGGCGTTTGACGAAGAAGCACGAGTAGTTGGAAGAATTGGCACGACTTCAAGGATGAAGTACAGCTCGAAAGTTTGCCAAAACCATACTGGCAATACAAGGAGTTATTTGAAGAGGAAAAGGCGGAGATGTTGGCACCAAGACGAACCTACGATCATCCTATCGACTTAAAGGAAGGAGCCACACCGCCGTGGGGGCCGGTATACCCGATGTCAGCATACCAATTAAAGGAATTAGATGAATACCTAAAGAAAATGCTGGCACAAGGAAAAATAGTCCACAGCAAATCTCCGGCTGGCGCACCAATCCTGTTCGTCCCAAAACCCGATGGAAGATTACGATTATGTGTCGACTACCGACAGCTCAATAAGCTCACCATTCTAAATAAATATCCCTTACCGCTCATGACTGAATTAAGAGAACGAGTCGCGGGAGCTCAGATCTTCACCAAACTAGACCTCAAAGACGGCTATCATCTTATACGAATTCGAAAAGGTGACGAATGGAAGACCGCTTTCCGGACACGATATGGCCATTACGAATACAAAGTCATGCCATTTGGCCTGGTCAATGCCCCAGCCACCTTTCAAGCTATGATGAATGAAATCCTGAGAGAATTTTTAGACCACGGAGTAGTAGTTTATCTAGACGATATACTAATTTACTCGAAAAGTCTCAAAGAACACGAGGATTTAGTTAAGAAAGTACTCGCAAGGCTAGAGCAACATGACCTTGCGGTCTCTCTGAAGAAATCCGTGTTTCATGTCAAGACGGTAGAATTCTTAGGATACATTGTAAATACGGAAGGGGTGACAATGAGCGAGCGGAAAGTGGAAAGCATTATGGGATGGAAAGCCCCTAAGTCAGTAAAAGAGGTACAAATCTTTATTGGGTTTGCAAATTTCTACCGAAGATTCATAAAAAC
>NESQ01000446.1:0-67964 GCA_003070745.1 Tuber borchii
TCCTTGGAATTTGCATCACTGTTGCGGAGGACGCTCTGGGACTCGACAACCGGGGCGCCTGGCAGCCGGGAGCGTCCCGGCTTCCACGAGTAGTATTTACCGTTGCCCAGGAGCACAGTAACACACCTCGTATAATAAGGAGGGTTCCTGATAGAAAGGATACTTTAGCCCTGGAATCATATGGATTTGGCTATCGTCCGTTGGCTGACCCATGGATGGCTCGTGGGACCCCAGCGTGGTTGACACCTTGACGTGGTGCTGGGGCTTTTGAACTAAGATCAACTGTTGTATGCTTGGTGTGGTGTGGTGATGGAGTGGGTTGTAATGGAGGGAGTGGTGGTAATATATTCTTAGGAAAAGGTTGTTTATATTTGGGTTTAGATTAGGTTTAATACAGTGAAGGGTGGGCTTTGCTTGTATATAGTTGGAGAAAAATGAAAAAGCATCTTTTTAAGTATAGAGGTATTCCCCCCTTAAAGTTGAACAAAAAGTATTTATGCACACAAAGTTTCCAGCTAAAAGTGCTTTGGATGTACATAAATTAGAGTTTTTTTTTCCCTTTTTTCTTCTCCCTCCCAGTCACAAGGCTAAACACCTCTAATAGTGTAGTAAGCAGTACTAGCACTTACCACTACCGGAATGAAAGCATGCTTACCACATACCGACAAACTGCACTCTTCTTGGTCTCGGGGATGAGCCTGGTGTTCCAAGTGCATTTTTTAACGCTTTGAGAGTCGAACAGAGGATCAGATCGGTGGGCTTTAGCTTGTCCCGTGATGGTGCTTAAGTATGGTCGTGATGTGTTATTGGGGGTGCTTGTTGCGTATGGGCTAACTTAACTAGCTTAATAGCTGCCGCCTTTTCCGGGGGGGGGAGGGGAGAGAATAGCTACCGGTAAGTGGGTTGAAGTATTATAAGAAGAGAGGAAGGAAGGAAGGAAGACAAGGAGGCTAGACTAACGAATGACCCGACGCATTTATGTAACTTTCCGATGAAGGCAGCTTCCCTTTCCAAGCGCTCTCACCGTCTACCAGTGGGATAGTCACCTTCCCCAATATCTTCAAGAGTTGGTGGTTCTATCTATCTACCTGCAAACTCCCATATTATTTAATAATACCCCACTCCATACATAAAAGCCCGAGTGACACTTCATGATCTATCTCCTAACCACCCCAGAGCTTCACCCAACCGCCTGGCACCCTCACCTCAGCAATCCTACTTCAGGGTGCCACTTTGAGCCGGCCCCTCCACCTTACACACTCCCTCCCTTTGGGATTTTTTTGGCCAAAGAGCACTTTACTGTAGGATGTAGCCAAGAAATCTAGTCACGAGCCACATAGCTTAATTCTACGCCTACCCTTAGACCTCAGATGTTCGAGGAAGAAGCGCAGCGATTTCTCCTCTTCTTTTTGACGAGTGATACCCAATGATTGCTCCTTATATGAGAATCATTTAGCCTAAGTGTTGTGTGAAGAGACTCCAGCCTACCACCTAAGGAGAGCCTAGTCAGCGGAGATTACCCCCAGGTGGCGTAAGCAGGGACCCCCTAGGGCTCTGCACGTGGTCAAAATGCCACGTAACGGAATACCGTATCGTACCGGTATCGATAGTGGGTATAGGTACTGGTAGCAGCCTAGTAGATGCAAATCTGTGCCGAACTGGTATCCGAGTCTCGCAAGGATGAAAACCCGATCTTAAGCCACCCAACTTGACAGGTTGCATGATTGGTCACACAGAGCAAGAACAGCTTCACGAGTACAGTACAGCGGCTTTGGTAAAATCAGGAATGTGTGTTTTTTTTACTAACCAGCACTAACTAGCTTAAATGTAAAGAAAACCGTGTAAGATTCCACTTCAGTATACTCGCAAAAACCCCGCCGGACCGAAGCTGCCCAATCCGAAAACAAGCCGTTCCAACCCAAACCTCTAAAGCCCTACAAGTACACCGAAAAAGAAGGAAAAATGACGGTGCCATTTACGAGCTCTTAGACCCACTATTACCAGCATCCACAACCTCCGAATCCTTGACCACTGGGAAGGGCACAAGGACCAAGTCAATGTTGCCCCACCACTCACCCCCAAACTTTCTGTACCAGTCGACAGTAGTCTTTAGCCCCTCAGCGAAGGTGGTCTTCTGCACCCAACCTAAACCCTTCAGCTTGGTAGCATCGACAGCGTACCTGCGGTCATTGAAAGGACGATCAATAGTGTGCTGGACAAATGAGTCAAAGTCGACAGCAGGGTCGTGGCCGAACTGTTTCAGGAGAAGCGCGCAGAGCTCCAGGTTGGAAATTTCATCGGTAGAACCGACATTGTAAATTTGCCCAATCAAACCTTTGTGAAGGATAGTATCGAAAGCATCGGCAGCATCACCAGCAAAGAGATAACGACGGGTGTGCTTCCCGTCGCCATGGAGAAGCAATTTTTCGCCACGGTGGAGGAGGCACGAGAATTTAGGAATAACCTCTAAACATTGATGGTACTCGTTAGAAACCCAAACACGCATGGCTAGGGAGGGATTATCTTACTCTCTGGGAATTGATGAGGTCCATATACATTGTTGCTTCGGACAATGATGACAGGGAGCTTGAAACTCTTGTAGTAAGAGTGCACCAGCATTTCCGCAGCTGCCTTGCTAGCAGCGTAGGGATTGGTGGGGGCCAAGATGCTCTGCTCAATCAGATCTTCGCCGTCCTCATCGACCTCGCCATATACCTCATCTGTGGAGATGTGGATGAATCTCTTCAATGAGCCATGATTCTTGGCACACTCGAGCAATACGTGGGTACCATAGACGTTGGTTGAGGTAAACTCATAAGAATTTCCAAACGACAAATCCACATGGGATTGTGCAGCAAAGTGGAAAACCGTATCAATGTCGTATTTACGGAAAGCATTCTGAACTTCCTCAGGGGAGGTGATATCGCCATGGACGAAGGTGAAGTTTGGAGCACTACTCAGACAACGAGTATTATTCAAAGAAGCACAATAGTCAAGTTTATCATACGAGATGATGTTGTATTCCGGATAAGTGAGGGTGAGATGACGGACAAGCCAGCAAGCACTAATCCATTATTAGCTCCGAGCCAGATGGAAATCCCCGGGATGCAAAAATAAAGCAATTGATTAAAACGAAGAGGCTAACAAACATGAAGCCAGCTCCACCAGTAATTAGGATGTTCTTGGCATCCTCGAGAGGAGGGAACTTGGTTGCTCCTTTGTAGACTGGAGCATCTCTCCAGATGCCAGTATCCTGAAAGTGACGATGAGTGACAGCTGAAAAGGCACTGTCAGAAAAAGAAATTAAAAGGCCGGGGAGTTTCAGCTCACATCTATTAGGTGCCATATTTTTTATTAGTTAGATAAAGTGGTTTGCGTTTCAGGAAAGAGGAATTGGAGGAGAGCTGATCAAAGAGGTTTAGAACCAAGTTAGCGATACTTTTTCCTCAACAGAAAAAAAAGGGCTAACCCTCAAGTGGAGAAGAGGAATGATGGCGCCTCCAAAAGGGCCTCGAAGCTTAAAATACAGAGGAGGGAGATTTACCAAGGCAGATACAAGCCGTGTAAGAATAGATAAAAGGGAATACCAGTAACCACGATTGAATTAGAGGGTATCAGGAGGACGCGGAGAAGGATAGAAGAAGAGAAAGAAGGCGAGAGGGGGATGAGTAGAAGGGGAGATAAGTAGTTGGAGCGAGGCGGGCAGAAATTTTTAGGAAAAAAGGAGAGGACCCCTCCTACTCTTTTTCCCCGCATATCCTAGCTAGATAGAGTGCACCACGGTGCGAGATGATAGCTGTGCGCGACCCTCCTATCACAGCCGAGCGGCAGAGAGGAAAAGGGTTCCAGGAGCATCAGGCATCAGGAACAATGCCAAGCGAGTATCTTGCCCTCAACAAGCTTAGTGCTTATAGATTTTTTGTGCAAAGGTAATTGTATTTGTGAGCGGTTGACCACCGACATAGCCCACAAGCAAGCTGTTACAGTAAGTTTTCTATTGAAGCACAAAAAAATGTTACCAGGATGGAGGGAAATGAGAAGCAAGCAAGGCTACTACGGAGGTAGTGCAGCAATGCGGTGAGTTGGTGCGACAACTAATTAGCCCTGCCATATCGGGGATTCTAAGAGGAAAGGCATCATTAGGATAGGCACAATCAGAGAATCATATCATATCGTTATGCACATCATCACCGAGGGGACAACATTGGCGATTTTAAGCTCCAACCAAAGCCCCCATCCGGCCACTTGCTCTGCAGGGGGAATTATCGTTTTTTATATCAAAAATGTGCCCCACTACAAGGATTGAAATACGAGTTTTAACCCTGTGAAGATGACGGAACAGTGAGAATTAACGGTACCCGGGAACCCATTCCCCCATCAGTGTGCGATCGGAGATGCTCAAGTTTGTGATCTAATCTCTGATAATAAGTTATCTTGGAGAATCTCTTCCCAACCGAAGCATCTTATGTAAGCGGCACGTTGCTTATGCCAACCACCGAAGGTGGATCATAATATCGGAGCTATCGGAGCTATCGTACCATTAAGGGTAGGCACAGCACAGCACGGCACTCGTACTCGTACAGTTACATCCACTAGTGTCACGCGTGTTCTTCCCGAAATCGCGAGTATCGCATAAAATACAACCAATAGCCCTTTTCTTCTGATAATTCACCACTCATGTTGGATAACAGGAGTTTACTATCATGAAGTCTTTCTATGTTTGTCAGCTCTTGTTCCCCCTCCTGGTGTTGGGGAAATTTACTCCAGAGTCAGTATAGCTTCATTCAACATTTGTTTACACCCCACTAAACTTGACATAGAGATCTCCTGAGCGCACCCCGCCGTGGGGAAGCGGTCCCTAATAAATCAGGGGTAAGTTCGATCGCCTGCGCGCCCGTCAATTGACTAATTTTGGGCCCTACAATGACAGTCTCTCGCCGTATTTCATCTCTCGTCGTATTCCTTCGATACGCATGGCTCAAGCTCCTCCTGGAGCCTTCTAAATCTCAAGGACGGTGGCACAACTGTACTTTTTAGTGACCCCACGGTACAGGAAGTAGTATGGCTAGACGATGAAAGCTTGTTGTACATTAATGGGACAAGCTCGGACATCAAAGGGGGCTCTGAATTATGGATTGCTAAATACTCAAAGCCAAGCGAAGGGTATCACTCATACCATCTTGCCCCACAAACCATGAATAAGCTAGCTGACCCCTATTAGATATAAGGCTGCCTCCCTCCCTGCACCTGTGTCTAATCTAAAGACCGTTTCTCCCTCTGATAAAACGGTGAACTTTGTTGTGTCAGCATTAACTTACTCCAATGGCACCATATACAACCAGGAGTCCGCCCCTAAGAAATTGGATACTGGATTGATTTATGAATCCCTGTTTGTTCGCCATTGGGACGTGTACGATAAGCCTGAGAAGTCGTCTTTGTTCTCCGGTGTCCTATCACTTGACGATGACAAATTCAAGCTTAAAAAGGAAATCAAGAATTTGATGGCGGACGCTGATGGTGCCATTGAGACACCCATTGCACCCTTTGGGGGTGCTGATGACTTTGATATCTCCCCGGATGGTCGAACCGTAGCCTTCATTTCAAAAACCCCGTATCTCAACCCAGCAAACAATACCCAAGTTTTGGTATATATTGTTCCTTTTGATGGTACCTTGAAACCTAAGCCTATCAATCTTGAAGGCAAAGACACGAATGGACATCCTCTTCCTGAAGGTGCCGCATCATCTCCCAAGTTCTCGTCAGATAACGGCGCATTGGCATATCTTCAGATGTATATCAACGGGTATGAGAGTGACCAGAACAATGTCTTTGTCTATAAGATTGATTCTTCGTCTATCACTGCCCTCTGGAAACCATGGGATCGCTCCCCTAGTGGGCTTCTCTGGTCGGGCGACGACAAAACTATCTACCTTACTGCTGAATCATATGGGCGAGTCAGAATTTTTGAAGCACACATCGACGATGACACACCGAAGGAGATTACGGCTGAGGGAAATATTGTGGCCTTGCATCCTCTCCCCTCAGGCGATCTCCTAATCTCTCGGAACTCACTCACCTCGTCTATTGGTTACTCTATCTTCAACCCCTCCTCAAAGCACTTCAAGACTCTACTTCTTCCCACTGACGTGGACCCCCAGCTCGCCGACCTATCTAAAATCACTGTTGAAGGCTTCTCCTTCGATGGCGCAGAGACTAAGGTTCATGGCTTTATCGTAAAGCCGTCGGACTTTGACTCTTCAAAGAAAACTCGACTTGCTTTCCTCATACACGGTGGTCCTCAGGGAGCATGGACAGATTCTTGGAACACCCGTTGGAATCCTGCTTTATTCGCCGAAGCTGGGTACATTGTGGTCGCAGTAAACCCAACGGGTAGCACGGGGTATGGACAAGCTTTCACAGATGCTATTCAGAATCAATGGGGCGGACTCCCATATATAGATCTCGTCAAATCTATAGAGTATTTGGAGGACACAGAAGAGTACAACTATATTGACTTTGACAAGGCAGTCGCATTAGGCGCAAGTTATGGTGGTTATATGATCAACTATATCCAGGGGATGCCACTAGGGAAGAAATTCCAAGCTTTAGTATGCTATCACTTGCCCTATTCACCACCATAATGCTTACTTAGGACAGGTTTGCCACGATGGTTCATTCGCATCCCAGAACATCTACTCAACTGACGAGCTTTACTTTCCCCAGCGCGAGGTAATTGTCACTCCATTATCTCCCTTCTGCCTCTATCGCTAACCTTACAAAGTTCAACGGCACTCTCTGGGACGACCCCGAGAACTATTCAAAATGGAGCCCATCGGCCCATATCAAGAACTGGGGAACTCCTCAATTTGTGATCCACAATGCACTTGACTTCCGTCTACCCATCAGCGAAGGTCTATCCGTATTCAACATCTTGCAATCCCTAGGAATCCCTAGCAAGTTCCTTACATTCCCCGATGAAAACCACTGGGTCTTGAAGCCAGAGAACAGTTTGGTTTGGCACAGAGAGGTACTGGGGTGGATCAACAGATGGACGGAAGCGAGGGCAGATAAGGTGATCGCAAAAGTGGGCAAGGTTCAAGCAGTCCTCAACGCTCAGGACGAACTTTAAAGCAGAAGGGGTGCAAGTATCTACATACAATCAATTAATCAATCAATAATCCCACCGCCATTACCCCATAAACTCCGTGCATAATATTATAAAGTGATAAAAGGGAGGGAAAAGAAACTACCCAACAACCCTCCCAACCATCTTACCCAAAACCTCCACCTCCAATGCACTAATCCCCAACGCACCAACCCCCCTCGTCTGAGACCCACCCTCCTTGATCTTATAATACTTCTTAACCTTTTCAACATCGACAATTCTTCTCGCAATCACATCATCGTAAACTTCCATAACACCCTCCTCTCCGATCACCCTTCGAATATTCCCCCCCACCTCCTCCTTCTCGCACCAGTACTCCCCGTTCCCATGCGCAATCTTGACAGCAATAATGTCCTTCGTCTCCTCCGTGACGCCAAACTTTTTATACGCCTCCTTAATCTAACTCCCCCCACATTCCCATCAGCCCACCCACGCTTCTCTCCTTCAAACACAGCGAAGCATAAAACATACATTATTATTCCCCCCCAAGCAATATACGACCTCGCTGTGTACGTTCCTGGTCCTGCGCTTCCCGCTAACTAGTTCGTTGCGCACGGCTTGGAATACCGCAGCTAGTAAGTGCGTTGTTGAGAGGATTGCGCTGGCATCTAGGAATGCGTATTCGTTGGATGGGGTGGTGTTGGGGGAGGTGAGTTCTTGTTGGAAGGTTTTGAAGGCGGCGGGCGGGAGGGAGGGGAGGTGGGTTATGTGAATTTTGTGGGGTGGGAGGTGGGGGAGGGTGTATGTTGTTGTCATTGTGGTGGTTTGTTGGCTGTAGTGGATGGTGGTGTTTTGGAGATGAGTTGCTGATATGGAGGGGTGGTGGGGAGGTATGGCTTGGCGGTGGGAGGCTGGGGAATGCTAGCCATGAGGTGTCACTCGGTTTGGTTTCTTCTTTTGAGGGAGGATGGAGTAATGGTGGCTTTGTACGAAGTTCCTCGGCCGTGCATATTGGTACATGCTTTTATCTACGCTACCTATGCGATATGCTCCCCACTGGCCTCCCACACTGAGCTAGGGATAACCACACGAGCCGGCCACTCCGGGAAGCGTACAGTGCACGCAGAGCTACAATAGCCCAGTCGAGAGCTTCTCGGCAGCTTCCATGAAAAATACCTGTAGAGTCTCTAATCAAGCCTCTTTGCCTTCTTTACCTTCCCGAACCTCCATTGTACTCGAGTACGCAAGAGTTCCCCCACTCCAGATATCCCCCCACTAAACTCTCCGTGTCTTAGGATGAGTCACTGAATACCGTAAACCAGTACTGGCAGAGTACTTACCCCACACCTAAACTCCTTCTTTTCCCCACAGTAGAGTCCGATAAAGTCGATATAAAGAGCCCTAACGTAGACCTCTTCGACCAACCCAGCTCAGCAGATACAGCTTGTGCAGTCTGCAATTGTCCAAGTTCCGGATTCGTAATGGCCCAATCAACAGCTACCACCAAAGACCACTGGTCTTCCAAGGCCTATACCGAGGAAGTAGCCCCCTTCGTCGCAGAGCTAACGACAAAACTCATATCTCTCCTCGACCCCCAACCCACTGGTACCTCTCTCCGCCTCTCTCCTACCCTCTCTCATCCCATCTAACTAACTAACCCCGGTAGATAGAATCCTAGACCTAGGCTGCGGCGACGGCGTCCTAACCGCACGCCTCTCCAAACACTGCTCATCAATCCACGGCATCGACAGCTCCGCAAACATGTTATCCAGCGCAAAAGCCCACCACTCAACCCCAAACATCACATACACCCACCTCGACGCCAACCACCTCCCCCTCTCCACAACCTCCACAATCCTCCAACCACAAACCTTCACAAAAATCTTCTCCAACGCCGCCCTCCATTGGATCCTCCGCGTCCCACCCGCACAACGCACCGCAATCCTAAAATCCCTCCACAACCTTCTCGTCCCCTCCGGAACCTTCGCGGCCGAATTCGGCGCGCACGGGAACTGTGCGGAAGTCCACGCAGCCTTGATCGCTGCACTCGTGCATCGAGGCGTCGCAGTGGAAGTAGTGCGCGAGGCGTGTCCGTGGTGGTTCCCGAGCGAGGAGGAGGTTAAGGAGTTGTGGACCGAGGCAGGGTTCGTCGTTGAGAGTCTGCAGGTGGAGCTGAGGCAGACGGAGTTACCGCAGGGTGATGTTGGGGGATGGGTGAAATTATTTGGGAGCGCTTTTTTGGAGTTGGTGCAGGAGGGGGAGAGGGAGGGAGTTGTGAAGGAGGTTATGAGTGTGCTTGAGAGTATTGGCCGAGTGGGCGGCAGTAATGGGGTTTTTAGGATTAATTATGTTAGATGTAGGATTTTGGCGAGGAGGGGGGTGTGAGTGCTACTTTTTTTTTTATTGTTCCGATTATGGTGGGTTTGGTGATGACGTGAGGGAATGTGTGGGGGGGGAATCAAATATGTTTAGAAAATACTGTTTGTCATCGAACCCCTGTGACGCAGCGGTTAGCGTGTCGTTCTTATACAGAGTATTCTCCCAATTGGGAGAACTTGTATGCTAGGCTATGCGAAAGTCGTGAGTTCGAATCTCACCCGGGGTAATTTTTTGTCTTATTTTTGTGAGGGGGTTGGCTTTTATTATTGGGGTTATGGGTAATGTTTTCTGATACGGGATTCCGTTGATCTAGACCGTGGGTCAAGCCGACTCTCCCTCCCTCCAATGGGTGGGACCGGCGGTTGTTGGATGTATAGGTTGGTGTCTCGGGGCACGGTAAAAGTCACTGTAGATTGTATGGGAAAGCATAGCAACTGATAATTGTGGTCTGATTTATGGAAATTTGCTAGTATACAAAATGAATGACGGCGTGAGAATGACGAGATCTATGAGCAAAATCGCAAAGTGAAACTAGACTATAGAGATAGCTCCTAACCGTGCAGATCCTCCTCGAGACCCGGACACCCCTCCATCTCCTCATCAGGATATTGGTACTTGCACCAGAAGCAGTACTTGTACTTGCTCCTCAGATACTCCACGATCCGTTTCAATCTCTCTCCAACCTCAAGCGCCTCGAACCCCGCCAACTCCTCATCTTCGTCAGTCTCATCCTCAGCCCCATCCTCCACCACCATGCCCAATTTACGAATCCTGCCTGGCGCAATCCCGAGCGCAACCTTGTCTTCATGATCCAGCTCACGGTCCCTATCGTAGCCTGGTAACCTGGGTGAATCCAGACTCTGCAACATCTCATATTTCATCTTCACCGCGCGCTCCTTCTCCTCACGAGCTTTAACCAGGCCGCGCCAGAAGACATTGATGCTTCTCAAGGGTATGTTCCGCTGTGCACTACCCCCGGGAACATCCCCGGTATCCTCAAACTTCTCACAGACCTTCTGCGCGCCGCGGAACTGGGCCTCCATTCTCGCCTCCTCAGCTTCAATCCTAACTCGCTCCCTATACTCCTTAGGACTCAATTGCTCAATACTAACACCGGCCGCGACATCCTTCATCTTCTCGCTGGTAGCCTTCCCAAGGCCAATCCCGCCACGGTCCGACTTCATATTGACGCCGATAGGTTCCAGCCTCGCCTCGTCCTTACTACTATCCCACTCCTTCTTACCGAGTCCGCTGCCGGGCGTGAAGCCCATCTTCCTCATCATTTTCAGGCCTTTGTTCGTGCCCGCACTCTCGTGCGAGAGGAGGTTTTTGGCGAGGGCTTCGTCGCGCTTTTGCTTCTCGATGCGGGCGAGCTCGGCTTTGGACTTGGGCTGTGCGAGTTCGGCGGCACGTTGCTTGCGCTTTAAACGTTCTGTGTAAGATTCTGGTCCTTTCGGGGTTGGGTCTGGGATTGTCATGTTCATGTAGTCGTCTTCTTCTTCGTCTTCTTCGGGAGCGAGCGCTGAGGGTGGGAGTTTGGAGGGGGGTAATTTTGGCGGAGTGCGGGAGGAGGTGGAGGTTGAGGAAGAGGGGGCGATTTTGTGGTGCTGGCGCTTTGGTGGGGGTGGACTGGTGGGGGAGGAAGGGGAGAGGTTTAATGGCGTGCGGCGCTTTAGAGACATCCTAGGGGTTTGGATTGCTTAGAATAGTATAAGATGTGTGAAGCTTGGTGAGGGAGGTTGTTTGTGTAGAGGTGTCGTAGGTGTTGTTTGTTGGGATAAGGAAGGGAGCGCTCAAATCGAGAAGCTTTGCGTATTTGCTCCGAAGAATAGGTTTAAGATGCGGCTCAAATGGTGGTACTGTATGCACGTCAGTGCCAAGCTTTAATGGTTACACGATTAATTCGAGGGCTTGAGAAAGTATGCACGGCACCTGGCTGGTGGCTCCACAGAAGCTGTTGATACATCTCTAGGACTGAATTTAAGGGTCTAACTTACCTCACTGAACTATGATAAAAACTTATAGGGGTACCGAGCGGATCCTTAAACGTGGAGGAAGCACAATCCCGAAATAGCGTAGAGCCCTGAAAATCCATCTTACAAATCTCTGCCAAAAGACTCTCCCCTCCCGTATACCTCACCACCCCCAATTCCCGCTAAAGACTGGGTAACGCCACATCCCTCCCTATTAAGACTCCTTTTTAAGCCCCCCCCCCCACTCAATAACTATTAAAACGACTACAATGACAACCCCTCTCCGGGCCCGTATCCAAGCCCAACGGGATCTCCGCCGCCTCTGCGAAAACCTCATCCACCTTCGCAAAGACCGCCCCTCAACCTTAACAGAAATCCCCATTCCCGGCCCACAACCCAAGAAAAAGCCCAAAGCTCTTCGCACACAAGCACTCAAAGACCCGCCACCGACCGTGATACCAAATTTGGCACGACCACTGGTGGTGAATCGGTCGATCAATGGGGCACCGGCGGTAGAGCAGAAAATAAGGAAGTGGGAGAGTGTGGAGGAGATTCATAATGAGGTTTTGGGCGAAGGAGGAGGAGGAGCGGGAGTTGACGTGAGGATATTTGAACAGACCGTGAGAGGGCGAGTAGATATGATTGATGGGAGGAAGGTGGGGGAGTTCACACCTACGGAGGGATATGTTTTGAAGAGATTGGAGAGGGCGCTGTTGCTACTGGAGAGGAACCCGGTTGTACTAAAGAAGGAGATATTTTACTGGCTTGAGAGGACGAAAGCTATGCCGTGGGTGTTGAAATCGCTGACGGAGTATGCTTGGAGGACTATATGGGCTCTAGAAACCAACGAGATACCTACTTCCCGGAGCAAACTCATTGGGGACCTTATGATAGCAGCGCAGGTCCCCCTGTCGGAGGAACAAGAAATTGCCTATATCGGGGGTCTGTTCTGGAATGAATCCCGGGTACAAGCTATGGAGCGGTGGCGCAACAGGGCTAGAGTCGGGTCAGCGTCAAGAGAATTTTGGAATCTGGGAGTGCGGTTGTTCGCTCTAGATCAGAACCCCGAGGGGGCGTACTATACCATTCAGAGAATGGAGATGCACTTTGTGCCTGTTGACTATAGGGACTACATTCCCGTCGTGATGGCATACAATCACATCGGTCAGCCAGCCAAAGCACAGGAGGTGTACGAAGAAATGGAAAAGCGCGCCATGGCAAATGGCGATATGATCAAAACCAAAGCATACGACGACATCTCCATGTCCTTCTTGGACGCCGGAGAGATGGACAGGGGCCTCTCGATATATAGAGAGATGATATTCACCGGGAACAAAGCCCTCAAGCATATCCACGACGACGCAATGGGGGGACCCCCCACCGTGGCTGCAGCAGAGGGGCAGCAGCCCAAGGCAGAGCCACTAGATGATCTCCATGAGCCGGGTCTAGCAGATCTGCCCCTCGAGGAACTCAAGAAGCTCCCCTACCAGAAGTGGGATCAGTACTTTATCGAAGGCTGGATGCAGAGCCTTCTAAGGATGGGAAGAACAGACCTGGTGTATATCCTCGTCACCAGCGAACTACCAAAGCGTGGGTTTCCAACGGATAGCGTACACTTCAATTGGGTGATCAAAGGCTTCCTCAAAGAGGGCAGCATAGAAATGGCAGAATACGTAGCTCAAGCAATGATTCACGAGAAAATAAAACTCGTCCAATCCCAAGCCAGTCCCCTTCCAAAACCCGGAACTGGCAAAGAACAAGGAGAAGGCCAGCCAGCAGTAACCGACTCCCAGCCAACAACACCAGGAGAGCAAGAAGACTACAGCGGCCAAAAGGACCTCATAATAGCCCCACCAGCAACCCTCTACACCTTCTCCCACCTAATCCTACACTTTTCCCGACACCAGCGCATCGAGCGAGTGGCCGCCTACAGCGATCTCCTCTCGCAATGCGCGCTACAAGCAAACTCCTTCATATACAACCACATCCTGTACTCCCTCTACCGCCTGCACTCTCATGAGCGCTTCGATAAGGCCTTCGCCCCAATGCTAGCAAACCCCCCGCATCCAAACCTCCGCCCAGACATAGACACCTGGCAAATAGCGTGGGCAGCGCAACGCCGCCGCCTAACACTACTCCGAAACACAACACCATACCACCACCGCTACCTCTTCCGAGAAATGATCCGCACCCTCCCACCACCCCAAGGCGGGCACGAGCACCAGATCGTGCAGAACTTCTGGCAAAAGATCGTGAAATGCTTCGTCATAGTGCAGGACTTTCCTGGCCTCCTCGTCGCCCTGCACGCCGGCGTCAAAAACTGGGGCGTTGAGCTAGATAACACTATCCTGCGGGAGGTTACCATTGGTGTGCTCAAGATTCGGAGAAGGTTCGTGCCCGACCCTGCGAATCCGGGGAGCGTGGTCAGGACGGTTGTCGGCAGGGAGACGGTGGACGCCTCGGTAGCGTACTTGGTGAAGCAGGGACTTAGGCTCTTGAAGAGGAAGAAGGGGCCGGTCACGGCGGGAATGGGGAGGAAGAGATGGTCGGAGGGGAACTTGGGTAGCATCTCAGAATTACTAACTATGGAGTCGGTGCATCAGCCGGGGTATTCTGCTGGGGACTTTTTGGAGAGGATTAAGGATGCGAAGAGGGAGCTTGGGGTTGAGGGGTTGGTTATTGAGTGGTAGTGGGAGTGTATGATAGGATAATTTCAACGTTAGCGTTTTGAAATATTGAGAGAAAAATAAAAATATAATTCCTTGAAGGTATGAGTTGCAGACGGAACATCCTTGCCCAATATTGGGGTACGATCCTTTATATTGTAAAGTAAAATAGAGCAGAGTAAATCATCCCCAGATACACAACACCATCAGAACATACACATAACCCACCCCCTAAAAACAGGACTCAGCACCCAGCGAGTGATTTCCGGTGCTGGCTACGATGACCCCCGAACCACAATGAAGGTTCTCGCTATATCTTGTATTCCAGACACTATACAGTTCGACGAGCGCAATGTTTGGGAAGGCCCGGGGTGAGGCGTTAGGATCCATTTAGCTACATCTACATACGCACATCAACGGAAGAGGGTATCTGGATCGTCAACTAAACGGCTCGGTATGTTTTGTGCGTGTTTAGCCCGCAACACATGACTGAGGTGCTACGAATGTACCGGTACTGTAGTGTAGTGTATGATAGTTGAATGTAGGGATTTTGTTCGGATTTCAGGTGTGCCTGAAGATAGCGTTAGTTCGAGCCCGTCCAGACTGTTTCGGTTGGGGGGGGGTAGGGCGATATAATATCTACTAGCGGTATAATATCCATTTATCTATCTATCTCAGCCACCTATATCTTATACCAGAGTGAAAAGGAAAAAAAAAGACAACATCCACACGAGCCAACCACTAACAACCCCATCCTACCCCATCCTATTCTACACCGCACCACCCCCCAGCACCTAAACCAGCCCCTCAAACCCCCTCCTAAGACACATAGCCCACCCCGCAACCCCCCTCTCCCTAACCATAAACCCAACAACCGCCTCCCTCCCCTCCTTCTTTCCTCCACCTCCATCCCACCGTAACAATATCTCCACAACCTCACCCCGTTGCCCATCGCTCATTCCCGGCGCCGCCCTCAGCACCTTCTCCTTCAACTGCCGCCGCTGCGCATCCGGAATGGTAGATTGTGCGCTGAAGAGTTTTTCGATGAGGGGTTCCAGTAGAGTTTCCAAGTCTGGCGGTGATGGTTGTGGGAGTGGTTGTGGTTGTTGTGGGTGAGGGGATGTGGAACGGGAGGCGGAGGCGGAGTAGGGTTTTGGTAGGAGGGAGGGGGGGAGGTCGTTCCAGTGGTGGGTTATGGGGCCAGATTGGTGGGAGGAGGGGCGGGGGGTGGAGTTGGGGTTGGGGATAGGAGAGGTTGGGATTGGGTAGTAGTGGTGGGGGTAGTGGTTTGTGGGGTTGGTTGATACATTTTGTTTGGCGGTTTTGGCTTTCCTTTGTTGGGGGGGTTAGGAAGTTTTAGATATGATAGAAATAGTGGGTATTACCGGTATTATAATATTATGTAGAGTGAGACTCGATGGTCGGGCAAGGAAGAAGAGGAAGAAAGGAAGGAAGGAAGGAGAGGAAGGAGAGGAGGGAGAGGGAACAGCCCTTCAGGAGTCTCAAGTAATGCCGCAGCTTAAGCTACCATATGCTCCTCAAGTCTTGGCAGGCACGAGTTATATATAGTCCAGCATTCTGGCAGCAGTTCGGCTGCGCGTGAAAAAGTGTAAGGTACGTACCTTCCGGCCGTTATTGTAACATCCACCATAATAGCACCAAAACATCCAAGACATAGCCATAGGTAGGTGGACCAGACAAGGTCGTGGAAATCAATCAAAGCCCAACGAGAATACATATATACAAAAAAGAAGCAGAATAGTACTAGTACCGATACAAATCCCCTTCATTACAGACTGGTATCATACTAGACGCACACCTACTGTACGAACCAAATACCGTACCGTACCGGTACCACTGACGCCCCCGCCCGCCCACCGTATAATACCGTACCGGTACCGGTACCATACCTCCTCAACCCACTCCCGAAACCTTAAAACCGAAAACAATACCGGTAGCGAAGCCGAAGTTGCCATACTGTAAACCCCACCCACCTAACCCCCCCCCCTCCTTCGTGTATTATAATATGATATCATACCACCGCAAAACTCCCCAAACCCATCTACAGACCCCCCCCACCTGTAACGATACCCTCGTATGATATAATACAAGACGAAACATATCATAACATCCGAGTGAGCACCCGTGCCCGTGCCCCACGAATAAATTAGTGTTTTAAAGAAACTATTTTGAATTCAAACCATTACCGTAAGGAAGGCTAACTTATATAACACCATAAAGTACGGGGGTGGGGTCCAGAAAAAACGAAGGAAGAGGGGGTAAGAATGGGAGGGGGATGGTTAGGAATGGAATGAGAGAGGACAAGATTAGAAATAGACTCTCGGGGAGATTGATGGCTCGATAAATAGATATAATAGATAGATGAGCAGTGTTAGGTGTGAGGTTATACTCGTATGATAAGAGGGCAAGCAGAGGAAGGAAGGAAGGAATCTTCCGTGCTCAAACTACGATAGACCGGAACATCATCGCTGTGATGGATGGATGGACAGACGGAACCAAGGTCAACTACGACGATAACCAGAAATCCCCAATCCATCTATCCTATCTCACCCATCCATCACAGCACAGTAGAGCACAAGCAGCAAAGCAAGAACAAAAAGAGAAGAAACCTCACATATCACACACACACGCTACCGCTACCACTACCAGTTCAATCAACCACAGAGAGAAAAAACGGACACAGCGAAGGAGAAATGCCTTCCACTACGACAACTAAACTATAAAATAAAAATAAAAAAGTATGGTAAGAGAACTCCCCAGACAAGTGGAAAAAGTAAAAGAAAAAATGAAAACGAAAACAAGAAAAAAGTAATGACCCACAACAAGACACACACACCGGTACCATTAGAAGAAAAAACGATTTTTCCCCCTCTGGTACAGCTTTTTAATCAATCAACCTATCGAATAATCTGCCTCACCGCATTTGAGGGGGGGGGAAAACCCAAGTCTTTTTTTCCTATCCCCCCTTCTCTTCTCGAATACATCGTGTTTTGTCGTTCATCGTTTTTCCCGTCTGCACCTCCGTTCGATGCCTCCTCACTTTTTTTTTAGTTTTCTAATTTTCTCTCTCGTTTCCCGCTGTTTGATAGAGTCGCCCCGTCTTTGTAGCAGTAGTCGTAGCAGGTTTTTTTTTTCATTTTTCATTGCTTCGCCCAAGGAATCCCCTCTTCATCTGCTGCCCGACGGTTGGCCTGGTAAACCGAATGTGGTAAAAAAAAAATGAAAAGTTAAAATGAGTTAAAATGAGATGCCCTCCGTTCCATAACAATAAAGAAAAAAGAAAAAAAAGAGCAATTTTATCCCCACCCCTCCCCTTCGAAAGGATTTTTAAAACAAAAAACACATTTGATCTAAGCAATGAGATAGATGCTGTGCTTTAAGCAGTTGCTGTTTCAGCCTTCTCCGTAGAAGCCTCATCGGCGGCTTTAGTGGTAGCGTCGGCGGAGTCTGTCTCCTTGCCCGGGGTCAATGGGACACTGACATCGACGATTTTCTTCCTCTGACCGGCCTTGGGCTCATCTTCCTTAGACTCACCGCCGGATTCTTTTTCATCCTCACCCTTGTCGCCGTCTTTCATCTCAACATCATCATCGCCCTTGACACCATTTTCCTTCTCAGCGGCCGGAGAAGAGGAATCAGGGACCTTGTCTGCGAGTATTTTATCCCATTTCTCCAATAGCGTAAGAGCGCGCTTACGGAACCTAAACTCGTCGTCTTTAGGGATGAAATCGAGCTTCACAATAGCCTTGAGAACCTTATTAATCTTAGTCGTCTAGAGTATCGTCACCACGTCAGTAAAATCGACATTTTTCTTCTTTCACCAAGTTCTAGGTAGACCCACGCGAATAGAATCACCGTCAATATCAGTATGCCCTTCAAGAACGCTAAAGTATTTATCCATAGCAGGCATATCCTATACATATATGATCAGAGCTTGCTAGAAAACGCGAGTTTGGGAAAATGACTTACATCGGCAATGGGCATCTTGCCTTTGCTAAGGAAACCACGTTGCATTCTGTGTCTGAGATACAGTATCTCTTTGGTTCTCCTTTCACCACCGCCAGCCTTCTTCCCGCTTGCCTTAGGAGCAGAATCAGAGTCGGAATCAACTACACGGTCTGCGCTCTTGGTAGCAGACTTCTTACGCGGAGCCGGCGACTTCTTATCATCTTTCGCTTGGCCCTTCTTCGCGCTCTTACCACTGGCCTTAGATTTTGCAGTTCCGTTTGACGGGGTTTTGGTTCCTTTGCTGGTCTGAGGCGTCTTGGTCTGTGGTTTTTTAGGGGTTTTCGTAGAGGTAGCCTTCTTGGGAGTCTTTGCCGGCTTGTCTGGGAGGGTGTCATCTTCATCGTCGGAAACAGAATCGGACTTTTTGCGCTTCTTATTAGGAGTCTTCTTGGCCGATTTCTTCTGTTTAGGTGCCTCCTCTTCTTCGGATTCTTCATCATCTTCATCTGCTTCAAGATCGTCATCGACTTCTGGAGACCCTTCCGCCCCGACGCCTTCTTCCAGTTTGACACCCCCTTCTTCGCTAAAATCATCCACATCCATCTCCATAGCATCTTGATATGATTTGACATCATCCAGGCTAAAGCCACCCTGAGCAACAGACCAGGCCTCCTGGAGAGGCTTGCTCTTCAAACTTTTTGGTGCATTGGCCAACTTTTCATCATCCAGTGGTTCCAAATTGCTGATACTCATCCAGGAGCTGTGCGCAAGGAAAATTTCACATGTCAGCCTGTAATCTCCAACAAAAGTGCGCCAGGTAGCAAAACCGCAAATAGTAATGACAAGGCAATGAAAAGAGTGAAAATTTGACAAAGCACAATTGAGCGACATTTTCGCGTTCCAAGAGAAGATGCGACTATTAAGAATGAAAAGGCAATTAGCTTCAAAAAGGAACTAGTAAACTTACTACTCGTTTGTACCCATAAACATAACAGGCCAGCTTGTCGGAGCGGAAGGAGCGACCGAGGCCGAGGCCTCGCCTTTCTTTCCGGATTTTCCACTCGGTTTCGTCCTCGATAATGCTTCAGGAAGGAGCTCATCGCTCAAGATGATGGCGGGCCAAGGAGGGAAAGTTCTCATTTTGGCGAGAACGCTCATTCCGGGGGAGTAGTCCACATCGGCGGCAGCTTTCTTGGTAGATCTAGGAGTCTTCCCTTTCAAATTGGCGGAGGACTTCTTCTTGCTTGGCTTAGGAGTGGCGGTTGCTCCTCCTTTGCGTTGCCTAGCAGACTTTCTAGAGGGATCAGCGGAATCATTTTCCGCTCCATCGACGTTTTCTTTCTCATCCCCAGAACCAGCAGCGACATTCTCTCCCTCTTTGGCTGCCTGTTTAACATCTGCTTTGCTTTGGTCGCCCTTGGGCGCGTCTGTGGTGTCGTCATCGACCGCGGTCTTCGGCTCAGGCTTGATCGCAGAGCCTTCGTCAACATCCATCTTATCCCCACCGTCTTGCCCAGACTCCGCATTAGCTTGATCAGTATTGTTTGGTTTATCGACCTGCGCGTCTTTCTCGGCGGCAGAAGAGGTAACGGTTTTCTCTTCGGTAGTGGCGACAGTATTCTCCTTGGGGGAGAGTGATGGCGTGTCGTCGGCCATGTCAAATCAAGGTCTTAAGAATTTGATTAGACGCGTAGATGATGAAGTTAATTGGTTATGAGGAAATTCGTTAGGCAGTGGTTGTTGTGATTGCCAAAGAGGGAGGGAGGGAAATTAAAAGTGAAGGTATGTTGTGGTTGTTATGGGCGGGAGAAGGGAAGGAGAGAAGAGCGGGATGAAGGGAAGGGAAAGGACGTGTGGTGGTCGAGGTGGTTGTGATGGTGTGAAGCAGGAAGGGTGTGTGGTTGAGAGGGTTAGAGGACGAGGGTTGTGATGTGGTAATGGGTGGTTGTCGAAGGAACGAAACCTCGCCCAAGTCTCAAGTCCTAAGTCCTAGCCAAAGGATGGATGCGCACCCTAGAAACCAGAGGAAGACAAAAAATTATGGGGAACACACCGGGAAAAGCAGGAACAGGGAAATTTTTGCGGATTTCTTGGTTTGGCAGATGAAAGAAAAAAACTGGAGAATTTTGGGCTGCGAGTGGTGATTGAAACCAAAAGCGTTTAAAGCCGGAAGGGAAAGGCTGGGTTCTTTTTGCTGTGATAGGGTTATGGGAGGAATAGATGGGTGGATGGATGGTCAGAATTTTTGATCGTGGATGGATGATGGGCGAAAAGGAAAGGACCAGTCCTGGTTGGATAGATTTGAGAGAAAAAAGAAAGGTGAACCTCTATCTTCCCTACTTCTTTTCTATGCTTCCCTCGTTCCTTACCATAGAAACCCGTCGAGTGTAGAGGCAGAGAAACAAGATCGACATAAAAAGCTACCGGTATGGTAGCTTACAGTTGGGGAAGGTGTGGTGTCGGCGTTTGGTGAAAATGCTACAAAAAAAAGTACCCATGGTCTAGTAAGGCTTTCGCATATTCTCGCCGTGGAAATTCACTCCCACAGATACAGCGTAGGATTCTCATAATCTCTTTCTCCCCATTTGTCCTTTTCAAAAGACATCATAGGGTCCGATTACGTAGAGTAGAGTAGAGATGATACGTGCAAGTACAGTACTCTCCTACCCAGTATTCACAACAATCCACAATCAACTTGTAGTATACACATCGTCCCCATCAGGATAGTCCTCCCAAACACCATATACAGCCACTAATAAACCATTCCCCGAAAGAAGACACTACAGTACCGCAGTCCAAGGTGCAGTACCGTGCGCAAATAACCAACCTAATCTTACTATCAATAGAACGCCCTTCGAGCAAAGCACCAATACCATCCAAAAGACGTGATATCGGGAGTACAAATCCCGTAGAAAATGTGACAGGAATTAGGCTACAGTAAGAAAAAATCCCTTCCAATTCCAATATCAGAACCAAAATGAAAGTCGGAGAGGGAAAGGGAAGATGAATTCAGCCAGTCAATCAAATAACGTCTTTGCATCCAATTGTGAAAACGACCCTTACTAGTCTATCCTCGCTGGTGCGAAGAGCCCGAGAACCCCATTCTGTTCGCCAATATTTTGCGTTTTTTTTCTTTTTCCCTGTCGCCACCCATGCCGTACCGTATTACTCATTCCTCCACTCCTTCCCCCAAAATCTCATAATCCCATTTTGTTCGTTCATCTCTAGGAGCCCTTTATGCTTTCCTCCACCAGCCCTCTTCACCCTCCTCCTTATCCGCTGCATAAATCTGCACCCCTTCAGCTTTACAATCCCTGCTAGGCTTGTGCACTCTCAAGAGATAATACGCCCAGTCTTCCAAGACGAGGAGATTACATAATACACCGTTAATATGCCATCCTAGCAACGCCACGAAGAAACCAGCCACAGCATCAAGTATGTAATGATTAGCTGTCGCAATAATTGCCACAAGAATAATCGATGGATATGACATCCCGAAAATGATGAGTAAGGTCCTCCTTCGTAGGTTATTCACATGAAGGGATGACGAAGGAGGCATAGTCGCGATGGTCAATCCTATCACAAACGAGTATCCGAAATGAAGCGATGGCATGGCCGCTAGGTATCAAAATTAATCCCTGTCAGCATGTTCACGATTTCCGAAACATAGGCTTTTAGAGGGTGGGTGAGGGACGATAAAGCGAAGGGGGGGGATATATATACCTAATTGATTGCAGAACCTATTTGTTGTCCACACGCTTGCTACTTTTCCCGTATGTACAGTGTCGATAAACCCAAAGCCGTCTTCCTCGGGAAGTAGGCGAGGAGGCATACACGGCCATGCAGTGAATATGACAAACGCCATCAGGTTGCAAATTGCCAGAGCTCGTCTCCTAGCTTCGAAGAGCGAAGCCGGTGCATAGTGATATAACCATGCAATGAAGGTAATTGTCCCTGGGATATGGATAAACGAATATATGCGATTAATAGCAGTAAGTAGGACAGGCCGAGGTAGAAAGTATCCTTGGATCGCTGGTTCTAAGAAGATGCCCAGCCTCTGCTCAAGTCTGACTAGCGAGAGGGCGTGCAGACGTGCCTGTACAACGGTATCCGATCTAAGGGTAACTGCAGTAAAGGCCCTCCCAAGTTGGTATGTCTAAAGGACCAATTAGTAAGTTCAACTCATCGATCCCAAGTAAAAAACCTTGATTCTCACCCAATAAACTAGTAACCAATACCATACTTCTACGAGAAATGGGAACTTCCTCAGCAGCCTGGATATAAGTGTATGCTTCCACCGTGCAGTGTTCCGGCTCTGGATCCTCCTCCCGAAGAACTTTCTCTCCCGATACTGCGGTTCGAGTATCGGAGAGGACAACAGTCCCTCCGAAGACGATGACGAAGTTGGCGACCAAGTGCCGTCATTTTGAGGGGTTCGTTGCCGATTGAGAATTACCCCCGCGGAAAGGATTGAGAACACAATCAAAGGTTCTAGATAGGCGTCTGCAAACATTCTCTACGGAAGGAAAGCCGCAGGTTTCTTTCTGATTTATGCTCCTCTGAGTCTCGCCTACGGCAGCCTTGTCCTTTATGAAGGAATGATTTTTGTTCTTCCAGCTAAAAAGGAAAAAAGAAAAAGAAAGAAAAAAAAGGCTCGATAAAACCTTCCAGAAGAGACAACCGTCCAAAAAAGTCCTGACAAATACCGGTACACCACAGTATATCGATATCACAGGCGAGGGGTTAAATTAGAGACCAACCAGCTTCAGTAAAGTGAACGCTATCGGTATGCATGAGAATGAAGGGCGATGCGGTAGCCAGTCTCGTGTGCGTAGGTGCCAAATTCCAAACAGCAAAGCAGCAAAAAGGGAGGGGGATAAAGAGCAAGAGTGTAGGAGATCCTATGGAATGAGGGGGGGAACAAGTGCTTTAGATAGAGCCCACATAACTGTGCTCACCACCCCTACATATGAGTTCCAACGGGGGCGAATGATGCGGGTGCTCTTAAATACCTCCGCCGGAGAGAATGCTCACTAGAATTGCCGTGAACATTCATAAGTAGGGCCCTGCTATGCTCTCCACGCCTCAAGTAAGATAACCCACCAAAGTCACGCAACCAATCCGCCAGTGGAAGTGTTGCACGAGATCAACTTCCCTGCAACAATTCCTCTTTGTGTCGTGTGTCGTCACCGGTGCCGGAAATTTAGGATTCCGCACAGTCAGTAACACGCCAAGAGCGTTGAATCGGAGAGACCCATGATCCATGCTCAATAGGGATGCATCGTACCAGTAAACTGAAAGACAAGAGGAACAAAGAAAAGACAAAGTGTGTAAATTTTGCCCCGGGGTCTTAGCAAGCAGATTCTTGACCGATCCCCAAGAGCACTGAAAGGAAAAAAAAAGGCTCGACAATTACGGCATCGATCGCCATATCGCATCGTCAAGACTCCTGGGAGACGGGTCACACTAAGAAAGGCGATTCTGATTCGGCGTTGGGATACGAACCAGGACATCTGCACCGCCCCGAATCCTTCGTTCGATCTGTCAGCGGTGAACTCCAAAGATTACTCGACTGCCCGACTTTTGATTACATTCCCATGCCCAGCACATTTATTCGCCATTCCTCTTCTGCACTCCGAACAATTGGCACTCCACAGCTCCTCCCCTCAAGCTCTCCCCAGCTTTAAATTCACAAACCAACAATTCCACCAGGATGCGTCTTGGGGGAGACCGGCGGTTTTAATGGGAATTATGTCCGGGTATCCCCGGCACCACGAAGTGCAAGAGACGCCAGTCACCGTGGGCCAATGGCTGTACAGTAGTGAAGTGTGATTACCGGCGGGGTTGCCACGTTTGTTGACACGCCAATTTTGCCCCCCTCATTTAGACTCTACCGGTTGCTCCTTGCTTCCGGAAAACGCTTTCAACGGCCCGAGCTGGCCCGTGATTCTGGTATCCCAGTCTCAGACCGTGGATAAGGACCGAAAGTTACCCATAACACGGTACATGGGAGGGGACTTTCCGGACCAAAGGACCCGATGTAAGGCCAACTCCGTTGATTTTGGGCCTATCACTCTGGGCTCTTTGAAAAGTAGACCTCATAGCCAACAGTTTAGCCTCTCAGGCGATATAAAAATGTAAAAAAGGAAAGGAAAATACCTGAAGCGCGCGACATCCTCAGTTGTGCTCTGCGAAACAGAGCCGCATTACGATGGAGAAGGTCAGAAGGTCGTGCAAGCACCGTACGGTAGGAAAAGGGAGACTAATCCAGCAAATGGAACATACCCAACCATAACTTACCCATCCATCCCAATTGTCCGTCCAACTTCTCAGCTACCCCCTTCCCCAAGCCAAACTCTCATATTTCCTGGCCAAAATATCAATACCGGCAAATAAGACAATATAATGCCAAATTCAAAGTGTCAAGCTTAGGATAAACTTCAGATACCACGCAGCACGGTGGGCCCGGGACGCGCGATCTCAAGACAGAGAGTAAGCGTGAGATTGTGGTGCTGCTGACTAGTTTGTCGCATACGGCAATGCCTTTTGCGCAAGTACCATGCCGTAAGGCATCAAAGCGAGCGTTGTTGGCGAAATTTTGACAAAGAAAAGGGTGATTTTTCAGTGAGGGAAGAGGACGATTTCTTATAGTGTCATCGGGCCCAAATCCGCTGCACTATCACGTATCATAAAATACTATGCGCGGTCGTTCGGCAGAATGGATTCGTACCCCATGCTCGACATACGCGGCCCGGCCCCGGGTTTTCCAGGCTTTGTCTGACGTCAAAATTTTTTCAGAAGGGTGGTGTCTTGGGGCTCAAAAGCTATTTTTTTAAATAGAACTTTAATCATTGGATGGGTGGCCGGGAATGCGAGGTTTTGCTTGCGGAGCGACTAGGTGTCACCGTCTGATAGGGGTCGTTCATGAATGCATAGTTTGTCACTCGGTTTGTGATTTTTGGTTGAGATCAGCAGCCGCAGGCCAACTTTAAAATGGCCACACCGCGAGACCAGGGCGATCTAGTTTTGAGGGGGTTCGATGGAACCTGGGGATGTAGAGCTCGCATCCTAATTCGCGGGGATCCCGGCTGCACAGAAAAAAGCCACCAACGAACAAGAGCGAAGGGGCATGTGAGAGAAAGGTGTCGAGGCAACTACTGACCACTCACAGCCAATGAATGACTTGTCTGAAACTCTATTCAAAAGGATCCCTCATGATCCAAGTATCTACCGGCTACCAAGGTAAAGGTATCATACCTCGGAAAGTAAAGGTTTAGAATACCAGGCCAGCAATCTTTCTAGGGCTCAGGCATGCCTCAGACGGGGTTTGTGGGGGGGGGATTTGTTGCATCGGACATGCCCAGGGGCGATCTAATCTATTGAAGGTGGGCATCAATTCAATTGGGCCTCATTTTAGCATTGGTAAAAAGGTTACAGGTGAGTGATGGGTCGTGACCGTTAAGAACCCCCGAGCACGGGGCAAGACATGATACCCCACTAAATATACCCTATCAAAGGGAACCTCTCATCATTCCAAACCTCCAAGCAAGAGCCTCACTCTCAGATTATCCCAAAACCAGGTATAATAATCAAATCACGTGGCTGTGCAACCGTTACCAAACGTCGAACCTCCGTTCGGACACCAAGCTCTTTCACCTCACCTCACCTCATCTCACCATAATCTCTCTCTTTACTCGCTCACTGACAACCCCAATACTGTACCGGTATCCCATTTCTAGCCAACCAGCCAACGAACAAGCGAGCAAACAAACAAATACATCTCCACGAACAACCAACTAATATACAAGCCAACAAACCTCCCTTAATCGATTGATGAGATAAAAAAAATACACCAATCCAAGATGGCTCAATACTTCCTGGACCTAGTTTACTCCCTCACAACCTGCATGTCCTGCTTCCCCTCGTCGCCAAACTTAACCATAAACCACCGATCCTTCAAGATCCTGCGATTGCTCGGCGAGGGCGGGTTTAGCTATGTCTATCTGGTACAGGATAACGCAGGGGATTTATATGCTCTTAAGAAGATTCGCTGTACTTACCACTCTCCCTATCCTCCACCTCTAGCAGACATGACTGACAGGATGCCTATCAAGGCCCCTTCGGTCAAGAATCCGTCCAACGCGCTATGAAAGAAGTCGAAGCATACAAACTCTTCAACCACGAAAACGTGATAAAATCTATCGACTATACGATCACCAGCGACCGCTCGGCGAGCACAACCCTCGGCCGCAGCGATGACGGCGACGACGGATCGCAGAAGACGGTGTACATATTGCTACCGTACTTCCGCCGAGGGAATCTACAAGATGCCATCAATGCAAACCTGATCAACCATACTATCTTCCCGGAGGGCAAATTAATGCGGTTATTTTTGGGTGTGTGTCGGGGGCTACAAGCCTTGCACGAGCACCGTTTGAAGAGGCCCGGCGAAGTGCGTGCCGGTGCTGGCGCCGGCGCCAGCGCAGGAGGAGGATCAGACGAGACCACGGAGCCCCTAATGACTCCCGACGTCCTCTCCGCCCAAGAGGGCGGCCAAGAAGGCGATATAAGAGCCTACGCCCATCGCGATATAAAGCCCGGAAACGTAATGATAGACGACGACGGTCTCCGTCCAATATTAATGGACTTCGGCTCTATGACGCCAGCGCCCACGCCAATAACATCCCGCACACTAGCCCTCTCGGTGCAGGACAACGCAGCCGAGCACTCCACAATGCCGTACCGCGCGCCCGAACTCTTTGACGTGAAGACTGGCTCAGTCATTGACGAGAAGGTCGATATCTGGTCCATGGGTTGTACCCTCTACTGCGCGCTGTACGGGCACTCCCCGTTCGAATTGGCTACCGAGGAGTCTGGCGGGAGTCTTGCCCTCGCAGTGTGCTCGGGGTCATATGCCTTCCCCGAAGAAGGAAGGTTAGGCGGGAGAAAGCCAGGACAGAGACCTGTTAGTGAAGGGGTTAAGGAGGTCGTTAGGATGTGCTTGAAGGTTGAACCCGCGGATAGGCCGAATATCAGGGAGTTGATTAGGGAAGTGGAGAAGGTTATTGAGACGTTGGGGGATGATGAGGAGTGACTTTTTTTTCCTCCTTTTCTTTTTCTTTTCCCCTCCTTTTATCGTTGTTGGTGGGGAGGAGGGGGTAATTTTGTTATTACGGGCGAAAAAAAAAAACTGTCTTCTTATTTTTAAAGCTTACTGCGGCACTTGACTTATTTTTGTTTGTCATGTTTGCTTGTTCGCAGATTGGGCACAGTACCATAGGCTAGCTAGCCATTTTAAAATCAATCGGCCCTAATACAGTACATGAGATAATGCCCCTAGGCCACAAATTCACCTATACTAGCCGGGGCTAGGGCGTCTCCAACCTTCCTTCACCATTCGAATGCTCCGGCATAAAAATTTAATCATAGTTCCCCCCTTCACAACAGCGCAAGACCCTAGCCGAAACCACCCTCAGACTTAGTAGGAGAAGTTTTGTGCCATCATAACTTATTCTTAGCAAAATGTCCGTGTTCTAAAGTCTCCGACCACAACCGCTGTAGCAAAACCTCCGTATTACGCAGCAGCCGTCCTCGACGGGGTTAGGACGAGAAGGGATGACAATGTCTGTTCCACCCTCAACTAGGGTTGACGTCCTCTTGTCCCAAAAGCAATTCCACTATTTTATCGTAACCCAGCTCGGAAGCCAGCATGAGCGGCGTTCGGCCGTGGCGGTCGAGGGTACCCGGGGATATATCATTGCGTTTCAGCAGCTGCGCAACAATGTCGTCCCACCCATGCATAGTAGCGTAGTGAAGTGCAGTTTCGCCGCCGTTAGCTTGCCAATTAACGATAACATCCACACGCCGCAGCAGCAGGATCATCACACCAATGTGCCCGCTCTCGGCGGCCCATGAGAGTGGGGTTTTCCCATCGTTGTCCGGTTTGTTAAGGTTTACGTCTACCCGTTCCAGCAGTTGCCTTAAAACAATGCAGCACCCCCGGGCAGCCGCCCAAGAGATGGGAGTCCTCCCACCATGGTCACACAGCCCTAGGTCGACATCATTCCGTTCCAAAAGCACCTTCACGACTCTATGGATTCCGTAAAACGAGGCACGGGCGATGGGGGTTTTACCATCATTGTCAGTGAGATTAACATCGGTACTATGATGTCCTAATAGCATCTTCACCACCTCTTTGTCTCGATACACTGAAGCAAGCAGGAGCGGTGTTTGGCCACGATTATCCCTAATGTTGGGGTTGATGCCCGGATGGTCCAGTAGGAGTCTCATAGCACCCTTATGGCCTTTGTTCGCGGCAAAGAAAATTGGTGATTGGCCACCCCTGTCCGGAGTATTGGGGTTGACATCCTTCCGTTCCAGCAGCAGCTTTACTACCCCGTCATGCCCTCTCCCTGCGGCCCAGGAGAGCGGCGTCCTCCCGTTAATGTCTGGCAGATCCGCGTCGGCCCCACCCCGGACCAATAGTAGCTCTACTACTTGAATTATCCCATCATATGCTGCACGAGCGAGGGGAGTCTTGCTGTCACCGTCTGCGATTTCAACGTCGACATGTTTGTGTTCTAGAAGAACCTTGACCACTCGAACACCCCCAAACATCGCAGCCCAGAAAAGAGGGGTTTGCCCGTGGTTATCAGGTCTGTTAGCATCAACCTTCCCGCATTTAAGCAATGCCTCGGTGCATTCACCCTGCCCATTCCCGGCAGCCCAAGAAAGAGCTGTTCGACCACTCGGATCCGGCCTGTTGTGTTCGGCATGCGGAGAGTCGAGAAGCATCTTCACCACCTCAGGCCAGCCGTTACCGGCAGCCCAGGAAAGCGGGGTTCGGTGAAAGTTTACGGACATAGTGTTTTTCGCGTACTACGGATGACTCGGAAGTCAGCCAATGCAGGAGAGGGAAAGAAAGAGGAATTCATCAACCTTAGGCTATATCCCCTCAGGCCTTCCTAGTTGTAGTTATTGCCGTTGCAAAAGGGGCAATCTAGGAGGGAATGTGTTGCGAATTGTGTCTCGGGAAGTGAAGCGAAGATTTTCACTGTCTAGGGGAAAAAACAGAAGAAAGGCAAAGACCAGTCAGACTGGATGGAAAGGAAAGGCAAACACTGGGCAATCATGAGACAGAAGAAAGGCATACGCAGCACCCGGTACCTACTCTACGCACGTCTACTGTAACAGAATGGGGTATGGTGCTAAGATCTGAACCGATCAAGATCGGCACTAGTGAGTTCCAAGTATTTGGGCTTCTACGAGTACTTTTACACACTTGCGAAGGGCGACGATAGTGCCGGACAGCCAATCGACACATGTGTTAATTCGCCGTCGCTTACTAAGCGTCAATCACCTTCCTAATTGGGTTCGATTATCTCGCAAAGTGAAATGATCGGCGGTATCTATTGCCGTATTAGGCATGGCGCTGCCAAGAAATTACCTGATACAGTAATTTTGTGTTAATTTGGCACCTCCCCCACTAAAAACTGGAAATCTTTGAACTGTTCTAGCACAGCAGGAAGTTCATATTTCCTTAAACCACTCTGTAATCCTTTAGACAACCATCAAATAAAGACTTTTACAGAAGATTTAGAGCTTTTGAGTTGTTGTTGTTGACTTAGAGGAGTTTGAAGTTGGTCGTATTTGGTGTTCGCTAAGGTGTTGATTGGCATTGTCCGGCACCGTACCTTAACCGCTGGGGGGACAGAGTTTTGCCGTGAGGCTCAAATTTCGATCCCTGTCATGGGTGCCGAAAAGTTAGAAGTAATCATCGGCTAACCGTGCGGAGGCGGGCTTGTCAGGAACTAAGCTCTAACGACTGAGCGATAAGTTTCCATCATAAGATTTCCATGTGAGCACAAGGGGGCTGAGGACCCATCCGCTGGCGGAGGTGGGCAACCAGCCTCCCCCATTTCCGTATCCAAGAAGCACAACAAAAACTCGCCACCAAATAACAGCCATATCATAACCCTAGCAATTGATTTTTCCAAGCCAGAGTCCCATGCCCCCCTAACTCCCTAGGTTATGAGAGCAGAGGGAACTGAAGATGGAGCGGAATCCATGGCCCTGTTCAATGGCCAGCTGAAAATGCTACAGAAATCTCCAATGTACGGTACTCGTGCCAAGGTTGTGGTTGCACCACAACCCACAATTGCTCGTTTACTCGCAACCGTGGGCACTCTAAAGAGTGCCTGACAGCTCAACGCAAATTTACAGCACAACGCAAATTTGTGGCTGGCACAGTAGCGGAACACTACAACCCCACCCAGCTGTGCAACCCCAGGCGTAAAAGGTTAGCAGAGAAGAAGAAAGCTTCCAAGCAAAGAAGTGAGGTTATTTAAATCAATGTAAACTAAAATACTCTTCTTGAATCTGCGAGTTTACACTGCAATTTATATATTTTGTTACAAAGTTATTCTAAGCCACCAAGCTGTGTTGAGCCACAAAGTGATGTTGAGCCACAAATTTACTATGGTAAGCCACAAATTTGCATTGAGCTGTAAATTTGCGTTGAGCTGTCAGGCACTCTTTAGAGTGCCCACGGTTGCGAGTAAACGAGCAATTGTGGGTTGTGGTGCAACCACAACCTTGGCACGAGTAGGTCAAAACTGCTATGCGAACTCCAGGCAACGGGAAGAACACCAAGGATAGCTGGTCAGTACAGGCAAAAAAAGAATTCAACCCCGCTTCAATCAATCCATACATACTGCTACACCCGAGCACTACTGGTATTATCCCCAAGCAGGTGACATAGCTGCCACCACCCTTTCCTAGGTTGTTTTATACCGCCATCATAGACAATCACTCGTCTAGGCTCAAGGTTAGCATTGTAAATTTACTTAGCATACAATAGGATACAATACCGGTAATACTTCTGACTAGTTCCCATCCTGGATAGCGAGTGACTCTTCATGACTCCCCTGCCTACCTTACTTTCTTGGACCCTCTCCCTTGCCGACCGCCTTCGCCACCCAGCCATGTTTTTGAGAATATACAATATATTGTTGTTTCATTTTTCCCCTTCTTCAGCGATTGTCCAGTACACTCCTATTCGCAAAGTTTTCGCGGAAAGAAAGGTATTGCAGCAATGTCTTGGCGGCAACAAAAGCACTGGTACAAGATTTTTCCCAATCGGACGTCCTTGTGAGAGATCTACTCCATGAGAAATACATGTAAACTTCATAGCTGCCACTTCATATGGCCACTGTGCCTTAATCACTCCAGTATACTCTCTGTGAGTCAATCTAAAGTCTGTTATTGTCCCCAGCATAATTTGAACTGAGCATGTTAGGCAGAGAATTGTCCTGGTACATCCGTTGCCGCCAAGACATTGCTGCGATACCTCTCTTTCCGCGAGAACTTTGCGAATAGGAGTGTACAGTCGCCCCTGGCTATAGTGAACGCAAAAAACACTGTTCACTATAGAGATCAGCCAATAGCAAAGCCGAAAGGCAGCTAACAGACCAATCACAGTCTTTCCTTTCAGCCCCCGTTCACTATAGCGAGGTTCACTATAGCCAGTTGCGACTGTACTCGGGGGTGCATGAAAGTGATTGATATTTTGTGGCGTAGTATAGACCAAAGTCATAGGACCAGCTACCCGTTAGACTACCTGACCTGTCCTGTCACTTTGTGCTAAACTGCGCCACAAGATATTAATCACTTTTATGTACCCCCGAGTACACGGCTTATCGTAACCTTATGGCTCTATGTACCTTTACGATTCAACATCACTTTATGGATCAATTACACTATCCTAACACGGCATTGCTAAAACAAACAAAAAAAAGTAAATGGATAGCCATATTAGGGATTGGTTAGTGTGTATAGCCTCCATGAGGGGTATTAATGAGAGCTATTTTTTGTGATTTAGGCTTCGTGAAGCTCTGGTATGAGTGAGAGGTTGTGATATCGTGCTGGAATGTTGCGGGGCCAAATGTTCCATATATGGCCAGATTCTACAGTATTATGATGTCTCTTCATTCGTTCTCGAGTTATTTACCGTGTTTCATTGTATTGTAAAATTATTTTATTAAATGTGGATCGCTCGAAGACACATCTCTGGCTTAGGGGTGGGGGGAAAAAGGTTTAGCCGGTTGCTTGCACTCCTGGGAGTCATAGCTCACCGTTCAGGGGCCCAGTATTATTATTTTTTGTAAAATCCACTATCTATTCTTAGCTAGCTACAGGAAAGCCATGTCATTCACCGTGAGGTACCGCTTAAAACCCCGAGGTTAACAAATGAAATCTACCTCTGTCCAATGCCCTCCAAATCTACAGTCCCATTGGTATGGGAGCAACAGCACATCCTCAGTCAAAACAAGGCAGGCAGAAAAGGAAAACATCCCCGGCAGAAACCAAATTTTACACTCTCTCCCCATTTTCCACCGTCCCCGTTGTGCGGGAAACATGACATTGCTGCAGTACCTTTCTTTCCGCTAAGACTTTGCAAACGGGGGTGGAGGACTTTGTAGGGGTGCACTCATCCTAGCTAGCCTACAGGGGGGGCTGTCCGCCCACCTTGGTCGGGGATGTTTGAGTTGATATCTTCTCGTCCCAATAGCAGGTTTACTACTCCATGAAACCTATATCTCAGGGCTAATGAGAGCGGTGTTGTGCCATAATTGTCTGCGATAGTGGGGTTGACATTTTCCCTTTCCAGCAATAGCTTCACTACTGCATAACACCTGCACTCGACAGCCATGAAAAGCGGTGTTTGACCATGATAGTCCGCGATATTGGGGTTGATGTCTTCTCGTTCCAACAGTAGCTTTACCAATGGCTCGAACCGATGTTGAGCAGCGTACCAGAGAGGGGTTCGTCCCAATTTATCAGTAATATTGGGGTTGACGTCCTCCTGTTCCAACAGTAGCTCCATTACTCCATCACACCCGCTCTCAGCAGCCCATGAGAGTGCCGTTCGGCCAGAATTATTTGCCACAGCGAGATGGACGTCTTTCCGTCCCAACAAAAGTTTCACTACTCTCTCACGCCCCATCTTTGCAGCCCACGAGAGCGGTGTTTGGCCAGTATTGTCCCGCATATCTGGGCTGATGTCTTTCAGTCCCAACAGTAGCTTTACTACTCCATCATGCCCCTCCTCGGCAGCCCACGAGAGCGGTGTTCGACCGCAATCGTCCAGCTTATCTGGATCGATGTCTTTCTGTCCTAGTAGTAGCTTTACTACTCCATCATGCCCCTCCCCGGCAGCCCACGAGAGTGGTGTTCGACCGCAATTGTCCGGCAAATCTGGATTGATGTCCGTCCGCCCCAGAAGTACCTCGACTACTCCATCATGCCCCCCCTTGGCAGCCCACAAGAACGGTGTTCGACGGCAATTGTCCGGGATATCGGGATCGATGTCTTCCCGTCTTTGTGGTCGCTCAACCACTATACCCTGCCCCTCCTTAGCAGCCCACGAGAGTGGCATCTGACAGCAATTGTCTGCCATAGTGGTATTGGTGCTTTCCTCCCGTTCCAACTATAGCCTCAGCACTCAAGGAACGAAATGGGACCTGGAAACTCTAGAGAAAGGACTGGGGAGTCCCGCCTTGTCGGAGGAAAGGTAGGCAATCGACGTCTGAGGGCAAAAAAAAAAACCAACTACTTGCAGGATTAGTGGATCGTAGGCCTTTGATCCTTCCCGCGGATGCAAGCAGAAGAAGATAAAAGAAAGAATAGCGAAGGTATTCGGTTGCTGTGGAACCGTATTCTTGAAGGTGTCCGTCGTTGCTGTGGCCTTCGCTTTGGAAGGGGTGTGATTACTGAAGCCAGGAAGGGCGGGAAAGGCCACATATATATATGTTTTTAGGACAGCTGTTCTTAACAACATACCGTAAAAACTCGTTAAATGAGGTGTGCGTACTTGTAACAGGAATCACGACGTTAAGCCATAATAGGCTCAGCAGCCCCCATTAACTGGCATTCGCAATTCTGTTAACCTGCTCTGCTAAGCCTATTATGGCTTAACGTCGTGATTCCTGTTACGCACACCTCGATTCCAGATACCGGATTTAACGAGTTTTGACAGTTTCACCCTACGTAATCCGCCACAAAAATAGGAACAGTTCTTATTACGACCCGTCTTATTGTGCTTTTCCTAAAGGTTGCGAAAAACTCGCTGGACAAAAGGTTGCGAGTCCCTTTTTTTTTTCAGAGCTCTCTGTTTAATTAGCACTTGGCAAGCCACTGAATTTGAGAATTCACAGTATATTTGATTCTCCAGAGCGAAATTCTTAGCACGGCCCCCGGTAGATGCTATTGCGCAATCAAGCTCTGAAAAAAAAAGCTGGGAGAGCTGTGGGCCCCTTTCGCAACCTTTGGGAAAACCACAATAGCAGAACTTGGAGGTCGATCTGTCATATCAAACGTGTCCATGGAAAATCACTCGAGACCGACCTCCCTATATACTCGAGTATATAAAAAAAAGAAAAGGGAAAAGGAAAAGGGTGCCATTCGGTATCATAGAAATCTATGCGCGCATGTAAACAACAGGTATCCAACCTCGCAGTACATTCATATCATATCGAGCAATCCGGTCCAATAGTCAACTAATACAAGTACACGCCGGCTTACTCCTCCACTCCCTTCCCTGCCCTCCCTGCCCAAGTTCCCCTTCCCCATATTAGATATAGAAGATTAGGAATAAATATCCCCGGGTATAAATTTGTTTAATATTTATTGAATCAATAGCTCATAACCCCGCAGGCCCACGCATTACCCCTGATGCAACTTCTTAACCCTCATGCCTCCTTCGTACAGTCCCCGATCAATCGCTGCAGCAACTGTGAGTGTTCCACCGATGACGGCGCACACACCGGTCAAGAACCCCGTGAAGGATTTGGCGCGGACTTCGCGATTGATGACTTTCATTGGGGAGATATCCTGTTGTTTATATTAGCTACTGGGTACTGTCTGGGGGAGGTTGTGCGAAGGGGGGGGGTGTATACGTAAGAGAAGAAAACGCCTGGAATCCCGCCACGGGCGTGAATGGTGCTTGCATGCTCCTTGTCCGCGCCGCCCATTAGTGAACGTTTATGGCTGGTCACAGAGTACTGGTGCGTCTCTACTGTGCCGGAGGTGAAAGAGTTCTCCGAGGCGCCGAGGGGGAGGTAACTTGTTGAGACGACTTTGATGAAGTACATGAAGTTGAAGCTGCGTTCGTGGGCGACCTGTCTGGTATCGTCGAGGGGGTTACGCTGGACTTTGACGTTGGCGGGGAGATCCGGGCCGAAGGAGAGGCGGTGGATGGTGTGTGTGAAGGTGTGCTCCTTCGGGCTGGCAAAGTATTGGTTGAGGTCGTGCACATGCATTTGTGCGCTTGAGAAGGACTTTCCGGGCGCAATGTGGAAGTTGCCGATTACCTTGTTGACGCTCAGGTGCCCGGCAATGTTGCATCCTTCCTCACGCATCTCCTCGAGGCGCTCGGCGTAGTGTTCCCGCTCGCACTGCTCCACCCCTTCGCCTTTGCCGAAGGCCCAGCCGATGGATGCATACGCCTCCCGCACGTCATCACAGGTTTGGCAGCAGCCATTATTATTCTTCTCGGGGGCTGGGGCGCCGTAGCATTTTCCGCAGTAAGCCGGGTCAAGATGGGAGGCGGTGTCCTCGTGGAGGTTCAGGGAGGTGGCAGACACTGGCTTAGATTCTGGAAAGGGGGTTAGGCGGGTCAGGCGGACTCCGTGGGTTATTGAGGATTGCTGCTCGCCAGAGACGTCCATTACGTCCAGGGTTAGAAGCTCACAGGGGATGTGGGGAAAGGTTATGTTAAGGGTTATGGGGAGTTGCTATCACTGTTTATTAGCGATCGGGGAAGGAATTGAGGGATGGCATAATGAATAAAATGGACTAACCTCCCCACGAGCCTTGTCAACAACCAGCTCCGGGAGTACCTGAATCCGCCGATACTCCCGAAATTCACCAATCACTAGAATAAACACAACACACAGACTGACGAGAGTGACTATTCCTCCAGAAGTAGTCCGGACGCGCGCATCCTCCACCGTCTTGGTGAAAGCGTCCAGACGGGTAAGCCGTGAGCCTCGCCCCATTTCAAATTCTGGTGGAACGGAATAGGGGAAATTTCAGAAGACGTTGTTACCGTATCCGGGGCGAAAATGAGCGAATAAATGAAAACGGTAGAAAGAGGAGAGTAGGAAAAACCCTGCTATGGAGGGGGTGGAGGCGTAAGAGTGTGATTGCGGGGAGAAGGGGGAAAGAGGAAAAGTTGGGGAAATTCGCTATGGTTTGGCGCGAAGAGGCCACAGTTGTCTCGATGGATGAAAGTCGAGTGGACCAATCCCTGTGGTATCCCTTACTTGGGTTTGTGCGACGTAGGGTTCTTGGTACTGTAACCTTGGGACCCATTGAATGTAAGAGGAGTAAGAAGATGGTATGATATGATACCGTATTTGTTTGGTTCGAGAATTTCTTTGTGAATTGGTACTCTTTAAAAATTTGGTGGAAAACTGCTCGAATATTGTTTCGCTTGCTTGGTAGTTTGGGGTTGAATTTGCCTTTTCTTTTGTGGTACGGGTAGGCGAGAAGAAAAACAAGTTACCATACACTGACTGCGCTCTGATGTGTGGAGCCAGTACGGTGATCCTATTTGTGCTGAAAGACCTGCTCTAGTATTGCAGTGTCAAAGGGGAAATGATGGGGGAGGGAATAAAATATACACGGTCATTGAGGAAGCACCCAAGTCGAAACTCTATTGGTAGCACTCACAAGCTAGGTGCCAATAGCAGTGCCCGAGCTGAATGGTATTATATTTTATGATAGCGAGAACCTCCACCTTTCACTGTCTCTAACACCCTTTGCGACTATGGACTTACAGGGAGGATAGTGAGGGAGTGTGCTGGAAAACGATGATGGGAACGCCTGACCGGGAGGGGAGCTTTTGCTTTGCTGGAGGATTGTAAGGAATGACTACATTTCAGAGTGTTATAGGATCCTGTTATAGTATTATAGAATGGCTTGAGCATAAAGCCTGGTGCTCTAGAAGATAGGGTATGATGAAAATTTCCCTAGGAAATAGAGTAATTTCAAGTAATTTCAGGGCGTTACCGGTACTAGAGTAACAAACAGGTCATAGAAGCAGGTATGATAGTCTGTTTTGGAGGCACTTGTCAGCTTATATTAGAGCATGATAGCAAGTGTTGAATCAGCACTTTTTGACGGCCTCTAAACGGCAAGCATCTACTCGAGTATATCTGCTTGAAATTAGCTGCTTGAGAGGCCCTAGCCAGCATTTGCAGTTAACCACTTCCTGCGCTGTTACAAAATTGTAGGGTGAATTCAATATCTACTCGAGTATTATCCCACCGGCTATGTTATTAGCCGCCGTCTGAACATACAGTATCTAACGGCAGGGCCCGAGATGGTGTTAAGGCTTTCCCGGATATCGCTTTTCGTGGTTATCGAGGCTCGCTTGGGGCGACTCAAGTTGAGGCTCTTATGCAGAGGATCTCTGCAGGGATCTGGATTGGGTTCTTGATTGGCAGAGTGGTTGATGCGTTTCACTGGTGAATGATACTGATAGGGGGATTACATAACTCGCCAATCTCAGGCCTACTATCATACCCAATCGCATCTTGGTTTATAAGGGCATGATGGTTGGGGAGCTTGTTGAAATCCCTATGCGGCAGTCGGTGGTGGGTTATCATATCATATCTTAGCAGGAAGCAGCTGTGGGTCAGGCAGGAATACCGGTATTATATGGTACTCGTACATACGACAGCAGTGGGTTCATCCTTTCCCTTTATCGCACGATGTTTGCTATTATTATAACTCTAGAACCGACGGGCTGGGGGCGCAAAATGCTGTGGGTATGGCATGATATCAAGATAATTCCGAGTCACGAGAAGAACTGAGTCATCGAATAGACTTTGAAATTCGTTCGGTGGATCACGGCATCTCCTTTTGTGCATTTTGACATGTTCTTTTCAAGGCGGAGATAGTTAGGCGTCACGGCAGATATACCGGAATTGTAGCCCTGGGCGTTGCGATGAACACTGGCGGTCTCCCTTGAGGTTGCGTTTAGATTATTGTTTCAAAAAATGACAAAAAACTCAATTGGCAAGGCGAGGAGTCGTGCTGCGTTTGGCATTTTTTCACTATTAGGGAAGGCTTGAATGGTTGGTTTCACAGTAGGCGCGTGGTGGGGTTACGATACTTTCGATACCAGTGCATAATATTTGATGGGAGCCAAGAAGAAGAAAAAAGAGAGAGGAAAAAGAAAAAATCAATAGAATTAAACAATTAGGAGCGGCTCAAAGGGCTTAATCTACTACCCCGCCAGTGTCACGGCTTCATTTTGATTTTTTGAGGCTTTGTCCTGGCTTTAGGTCTTGGCATGTCACAGTTCCAAGAAGGGAAGTCATAGATGTAACTAGGGTTAGCGGGGATACATGTACCAGCACGCCAAGACATCTCTTTGGCCCAGTGATGATAGTGTCTTTCTTTCCCTTCTCTCCATCTCTTCCTTCATCCTTAATCCACCTCACCACTCCCACCCAGCACACTCTCTTCTAGACGGAGACCTTCACCAAAGAGAAAAAAAAACCGAAAAGAAAAAAACCAAAAAAACCAGCCTCTCTCTTCTTTGCTTTCTCACTTTCCATCTCCCTCAAAGACGTTTTCCCTTCGCTTGCTTTGATCTTTGCAACGAGCACCGACCGACGCGTTTGGAGATTGAAATCGTCAATTCTACAAAGTATGTAGCTCCTGCTCGTCCCCCCTTTTTTTGACTCACACCTTCGAGGAGCGAAAGTAGAAGACAATCGGCTGCTAGCTGTTGCGCAAAATGAAGACGTGGGGCGGTTTTTCTCCTATCGTTCCCACATCGCTTGCTGCACCTAGTCCACCCTTCGACGTCCGTCCAGCATTTGGGAGAGTCTTTTTCGTCATCATGAGTTTTGCTGATTTTAGGAGTCATCCCATATCCACTCACCTCGGGGCCTTACCGTTACAGGCGGTATACGGATATCTCGAAAAAAATAAATAAAAAGCTAGAAAAAGCCAAAAAATACCCTAAAACAAACCTTTTTCCTTTTCTCCCCCCTAACTTGTGCGTCACGGCTCTCGTTCAAACGAAAGCCTGCACTCACTAAACATCCACAAAAAGAACAAACTCTCAAAGAACCACAAATATTCAGATTGCAATGAATTCTACTGCTCTTCGCCCTCAAGGGTCCCATGGTGGCATCACCAAACGCACTGGTGGTCGTGCCCGGGTTGATAGAGATGGAGATCTTGATATGGATGGTCCTTCTGGAGGACGTGGTGGGCGTGGTCGAGGAAATAGAAACAGGGGTGGTCGTGGTGGTGGGGCCGGGGCTGTTTCTAGAGGAGGGAGGTCGGGTGCTGGTTCTATTATCCCCACTGGTCCCACTGCCGGTCGCACAGATCTGGGCCAGAACAAGAATAGGGGGATCCCAGCGAGAGGTCTTCGGAATGGAACAGTATCCGTTTCTGAAACACTCGTTGAGGTTAGAATTACAGGGTGGAAGAATAGCAAGGGTTCTGCCGAGGAGGCAATCGCCTTCCTAGAGAGGAAGAGCCGTATAAAACTTCGAAAGGTGAGATATACCATTTGTTCCCACGGGATCCATACCACTCCATTCTTCTCGATGTATTCTATGCTGTCGTTTCAGACTTTTCTTGGTTCCGAGCTATCGTTTTCTTGCTACGGCTGCATATGCTTTATTTTGTACCATTTTTATTTGAGAGGGTGGAGAAGATTTGGGGATCAAGCTAGACTTCGACCTGGAGATCTTCAACAGGCTTTGGGCGGGACTTCTCCAAGATGTCTTCGAATACAGAAGATGTTCCCACTCTTGACGCAACATCGAGCCAAAGAAACTACGCATAACGGGCCGAGATTTGATTGTTGATGCTTAGCTGGACAACCATTTATTTCTCTTTTTTGTTGAAAGCTGAAAGATAATTCGGAAGAAGAGTGGAAAAACCAATGCTAAGTATCGTTTTTCTGGGGCCAATTTAGACCTTAAAACAAGGAGACACCATCGTCGCTCAGGTCCCATTCCTAGATATTAACTCGATTCTAGCATGGAATGACGCCCAATTTGCATCTTCCAAGTTAAAGTTGGCTGCGCCCAGTCTCGGCCGACTCGACGTTACAGAGAGGAGTGAGGCAGTTATATCCCGAGCCAATCCAGCGAATAAGGATACCGTGGATACGATCCAAACCCTTGAGGGCGTTCTTGCGAATCGGTATAATCCCGGGAGTAAATTCTTGGACCTATCACGGCTCGGTGAAGATACACTTCTGAAGGCAAACGGCTTCTTCCAACTCAGCAGTACAACCAGCAAGATGTTCCCAGCGCTCATGCAAGTAGCTGAAAAGAAGTTCACAACAGCGCAGCAAAAGCGTGACACAGTCCACAGTGTATCGCTAGCATACAACCAGCTAAAGGACGTCCGCGCCGTCACGAGCCTGAGCGTAACGTTTCCGGACTTGAAGAACTTGAGTCTCGAAGGCAACTCTATCGAGGACTGGAAAACACTGGACAATTGGCGCCACAGGTTCAAGGACTTGGAGCAGTTAGTCCTCAGCGGAAACCCGATCACATCGCAGCAGGGCTACACAGAGGAGGCCTACCGGCGGTATCCGAAACTTTTGATGCTGGACAATGTTCCCGTAGACCCCGTGATTAGACAGAAAGTTGCGGCGGAGAACGCAGCGCCAGCAACCGTCCCGATAGGCCCCGACGGCCGTCCCATACTCCCGCACAAAGTCCAGTCCAGATTCATCCAGGACGACTATGGCGTCGGCATGAAGTTCCTCTCTCGTTTCTTTGAAGCCTATGACGCAGACCGAACCTCCCTGCTCCGCGAGTTTTACGACGCCGAATCCCTCTTCTCCCTCTCGGTCAACACATCCGCGCCGCGCACCAAGGAGCAGCAAGGCACTCGCCAGTTCTGGGACGAGTACATCCCCAAGTCACGCAACTTGAAGCGCGTCTCGCACTCGAAGGGCCGTACCGACAGGCTCGCTATGGGGCCCGACGAGATCGCCAAGTTGTGGGGTGAGCTGCCCGCTACTAAGCACGACCTTGCTAACGGCGACGCCTGGAGTTTCGACATATGGCCTGTCGAGGTCACGTCTGGCGTCATGGGTGTGCTATGCACCGTACACGCCGAGTTCCAGGAACTCAATAAGGTAGATGGCCCGCAGAAGATTGTCCACCGGAGCTTCGACCGCTCGTTCATGCTGCGGCCGGACGTGCTCGGCGAGGTTAAGGTGGCCAACGACATGTTAGTGGTCAGAGCCTATGGCGGCTTTGATAGCTGGAAGCCGGAGGATGGGAGTGGGGGTGCTGGAAGCGGAGGGGAGCAGGAAGGAGAAGCGGCGAAGAAGTCTATGTGTGAGCAATTGACGGTACAGACTAGATTGAGGTTGGACTGGGCTAGAATGTGTCTTTCAGAGACAGGGTGGAATATGGAAAATGCCTGGAAGGCGTTTTTGGAGGCTAAGGTTTGTTTTATAACGCCCTCTTATCTTCTATAGGAATCCTGGACTGATAAATTATAGGCCAACGGCGCAATCCCTCCAGACGCATATTTGCCCGGCACTACTACTACCGCTCCCGCCACTGCTATTGGTGTGAATACTGCGGGTGGTAGAGATGCGGTTTTATAAGGGTGGATCGATCAAATCTCTTTCTATCGTACATGTATCAGAATCGTTGTACAAAAGTTCACCGACGACTACAACTTTCGTTTCTTTCTTGGGCATTTTCACATGTTGGGTCCGCTGGCTAGGGGATGGGTTCTCTTTCATTCATTCATATTCAAGTACAGTACCATACGTCTTTGTTTTGTTTTGTTTTGTTGTTTTCTTGCTATATGTTTGTTTGTCAGTCTGCCTGTCTTAGTTAATGTACCTTGCTCGATTACTTGGCGGATGGGAGGAGGGAATGCCATGGGGATTGAATTGGATGGGGGTACCGTCTTCGTCGTCATTATTATTATTATTACTCTGGTATTATGAAAGCCCGTTAGACTGGTTTAAGTTGATTTTATTTTATTGATGATTGTTGAAGTGAGCAAGGGTTGATTATTTACTGTGAGTAGTGGTATAAAACTAGACTAAAATATTCATAATTCATCCCGGACTTGGTCCTCTTCAACCTCCAATTTAACCAATGAGATCCTGAAAGCCGGCAGCTCAACCCCCACCGCTCTAATCTCCCCCTCCCTCTCAAGAAAAACAAACTCAGTAACGCTCTCCCCAGCATATGCCCAAACATCAATATCTGTGAAGCAAGTCTTACTCCAAACCGTCTCTTCCTTCTCTTCGTGCGGAGTGAAATTCACACTTATCCTCCATACCCTACCGATCCCGGTTGGTAACAAGCTGAGCTCCACCTCGCCGGGTGTAGGCAAGCCAGCATAGTCTTGATAGAAGCTCGCGACAAAGGCTTTCATATCCGTGCCGTTACTTATGAAAGTTTCCACCCCTAGGCCCGGCAGGGTGGGAGTTGTGGTTAGTGTTATGGTTGTGTTAATGCCGCTGGTCGGTGGGGCAGAGTAAGTTCCTGTGAACTTTGTCGTTGCTTGGGAGAAGGCGTGGGAGTGTGCCCAGGGTATTAACTGCGAGATGATGGTGTCTCGGAGGTAGCTGTTCGCGCCGGCAGCGCCGGATACTAGAATGTTTGCTGCGAGGGCGTAGTCTGGGAGGATGATTGTAGTGGAGTAGTACCCCGCTAGTCCCCCGCCTTTTGTTATCACGGATACTACGTGTCCGTCAGGTGCTAGGGTGTTGGAGTATACTACTTCCCAGGGGATGCCGTATTCGCTCCAGGGACTGCTGGTTCTGCTGCCGCCCTTTAGCCACCCGTCCATCCGCCCGCGGGTCATCCCGACGCCGCCTAAACCAGCGCCGTGATTTAGTAGGCTGCGAAGGAATTTGCTGAGGTCTGTGGAACTGGCGTAGAGTCCGCCTGCGGCGTTGCTGATGCCCACATCCCAGGACCAGTCACTGCGTCCGTGCGGTATCACGCCGGAGGAGTCACGGGGTTTGTGGAAGGTGGAAGTGAGGTTTAGGGGTGTGAGGATCTTTTCCTGCACGATTTTTTCGAAGGGCATACCTGTGTGGCGTTCGAGGGCGAGGGAGAGGAGCATGAAGCCTGCATTGGAGTAGGTTGCTATTGCCTGTGGGGGGTATATTGGGCGACGGTCGGAGATGCCGGAGATGAACTCTGGGGGTTGTGTTAGGTTGGAGCAGGAGAGAGGAGAGGTGGGGTATTTGAGGGGGGATACGTTTCCAGGTACACGGGATGTCACCCTCTGTTATTCCACAAGGAGGGCCAGCGGACCTGGGCAGTGGCGGGAAGCCATGGGATACAGGGTCTTTAAGCTCATCTCCTTCGTCCCCATGTCCAAAAAGGTCAAACGCGGCATCTACCAGTGCTAATTAGTGACCGATCCACCAACTATCGCAAAAAGAAAGAAAGAGAGAAAGAAAGAAAAGCCCACAATCCCTAACAATCCCCGCCATGTGTCCCCCCAAAGCACCCAGCGTAACATCCCCCCACTCAACGCCCCCCTCCCCATCCGCCAATTCGGGAATGTATTTCAAAATCCCGTCATCAAGGCTTGTACCCTCGGTCAGCATCACCGCCAACACAGTGAATACCTTTGTATTACTCGCAATACGGAAGTACGTATCCCCCGTGACATCGCTCGGCTCCCCATCCCGGTACTCCCCGAGGATATCGGCGGTGTGGTAAGCCGAGAATATGGTCTTTTCGGCCGTGGTAACTTGCACAGCGTAGGAAGTTATGTTCGTCGGCCAGGGGGCGTCTGGGCTCGTTGGGAGTTTGATGTCGAGCGGTGGGGCTAGGGCGTAGTCTGGTATTGGAAATGTTGCGCCGGGGGGGTAGCATTTTGCTGTGGCTGTAGTGGGGAGGAGAAGGAGGATCTGGAGTAAGAAGAGGAGGAGATTAGCGTGGGAATGCATTGTACTGGTGGGGTTGGGGTATTGCTTGTTTTGTTTGCTTAACGGTTCATGACCTAGGGGGATATCTCATGGACTGGTGAGACACGCAGATTCACCGCCTTCCCAATCTAGGTGTGGCCTACTCATATAGCCTGACAAAAATCATGAAATTCTAAGCATTGTTTGGGTGGAAAAGTCGCTGAGCCACAGAATTGAGTTGCCATGTACGGAAGGCGGTGAATCTGCGTCTCATCGGTCCATGGGATAATAGAAAAAGTTGAACTGGTGAGCACTTGTTGGGGAAGGGAAACTGTTATACGAGATAATTGATTCAGTGGGTTGGAGTGGGTTGGATTTGCGGTTGGAAGGTTGGCTTGGCGCGGATAGTTATCGATAAGGAAAACACTGCAAATGATAGTGCTAGTTTCTCTTTTTCGTTGGTCGGGAATCTCAGTCATAGCCATCACTCGGTTTTTTTGGCGGGTCATGGATAACCTCATCCACTGTACTAGTAGCTTGCGAAAAGTTGTGTATGTTAAAGGGAAGGGATGTGTATGTGTTACAGGGCATTTATTGGGTTATAGGGAGCTTTCGCGTAAGGGATTTTCCAGCGGGGGGGATCAGTTCTGCCCCCTCTTCTTCATGCACTTTCATCCTCCATTCACGTCTATTTAAAAGATGTATCATACGAAAGTCTGATGGTTGATATTCTCTTGTGCACCAAATATCAATGACTTGAGCCCAGTATCCATACCAGATTGGATGTTTGAGCTTTGGGTGGTTGGCCCCTGCTCTGACCCTACAGTACGAGTTGTCCATGATGGTAGAATATATTCCATCTTGCGCTCGGAGTCAATATCCAGAGCAATATGGTGCGCTTTGTTGTTGCAGCGGTATTCTCTTATGAGGTTGTAGGGGTTTGAAGTGTTCTGACTTGCGGTGAGTTCCATTTCTAACAGGGGTAGAGCACTGTGCGAGAGATGCTTAAGGTGATGCTTATAGGATAGGCTACATGTTAATATAGTCCAGACATTGTAAAGTCTAAGGTAGACACTGTGTGGCGCTTACTTCTGGCTACGAGTGTCGAGCTCACGCTATAGAGAAAGAGACTGGGGGGTGGTATGTTGAATTGTTATCTAGCTAACTGCCCATTTAGCCCTCTATACCTGACCTCTTGCTTTAGGGAGGTGAGATTTTACAGCAAGTATTTTGTCGATCTTGATGGCAAAGGGCGGTTCACCAGGTATTATTATATTGGAGCATTAGAGGTGGCTGGTATCCCGAATACATGGCAATGAGATCCGGCTTATAGTGGTTTTACTTGAAATTGTGAGGGTGTAGGGATGGTATTTGCTGACTGGAGTGTAGGGTGGGAGAGATAAAGGGAAGCAGAGCATGAGGAGTGTAGGAGTGTGGGTGACTACACTGGTGAGTGATTGGCTCACGTGCCAAAAATGATATCTGTATAAACGCGTCGGGAAAAGAGCCGCTTTATCAATTATGTTTGAGTGGGTTAACACCATCTATACGATAAATCTTCCAAATATATTTTGTCCTGATTCTTTTTTGTTGTTCACCGGAGCCGCCCCAGAAGTAAAGAGTTCTCGGGCAACCCCTTCTCCGGCAAAACTATTTTCCGAAAGATAACCGATCCTCTCCAATCAGATAACTTAAAATAAGTGCCTCCCACAAACCCATCGGTTCCACATCGCACAATAGAAAGCAAACGGAACAGGTTTTGCCCTCTCTCCATCTCTTGTGATGCGGCGTGAGATCGCTCGCAGAAATAGTGGAGATCAGAGTACCAGTACCCACCTGCTTTTCGAAAACGGTGATCACAAGGGTGAGAAAATTTTTCATATGGTTGGTTGCCGCAGTGGACTGGGCAATCCCGCTGCAGTGTGACTTCAACTGCGGGTTTGGGGAAGGGATTGGATGGGAGCCTTTCCAACTTGGTGGGATTTTTGGAGGAGCGCTGGGAGTGGGTTTTAGTCGATTGATGGTGGGTGAAAAATTTGAGCAATAATGTACAAGTACTCGTACTTGTTTGTTACTTTCAGGGGCGTAAACAATTCTTTACTTCCTAAGAAATCCCACAAAGAACCCAATCGTCAATCGGACTCAATTGATGAGAAAGAGCTAGATTCCTTTTTAATTCTGGGTAGGGAAAGTGTATTCTGCATGGGAAACGTACGAAATATATTTTGGAAAGATTTTGGGTTCGAGATATTTTATACTTCAATGAATAAGTATGTCTTATCGCTAGATCCATCCTGGTACGGTACCGGTACCAATATTATCGCACCTCATGTGCCGTCCCAATCTTGGAAGGGCAGAATCCTCTCCTCGCTGGTTTTCCCGGCTTGCCCCAATTCTTGGTGGGGAACCCAAGGGGAAAAAAAAAAAAACGACTTTACGGCAGAGTCCCAACAGGACCAGATAACCCTCTCCCTTCCCTCCTCTCTCTTTCCCACTTCACTTCTCCCACTTCCGACCTTCCTTCCCCGACCTTAGTTTGCAACTCTCCCTCTCGCAAAGTGGTTAGGTGGTAAACGGGAGAGAAAAAAAAACTGTCATTCATTCATCAATCGAAGCGAGTCTTCCCATCCCTCCCCTCTCCCTTTTGGTTATCGATCGTTTCTTATACCCCACCAGTGATGGCTCTTCCCCGCGGTCTCGCATTGCGAGCATTGCGACCTTCCCTGACGGCGTCCTGTCCTAAGCCAGCCAGGTCTTTATCTTCGCTACCGAAACTCCTTTCTACCCCTCTAGCGGCTGGCAATTCGGCAAAGGCCGCTACCAATTCCCAAAGGTGGTTATCGATACAGCAAGCCCGTACCTTCTCTTCTACCCGAAAGTTATTTGAGTTACAGGAGGCTCCATCGGCGCAAGCGTACTTGGCTTCGGGGGCAATCGCTAGCGGGAAGAATCTGGTGGATGTTACCAAAGTCCTGGTTATCGGTAGTGGGGGTCTGAGTATTGGGCAGGCGGGGGAATTTGATTACTCAGGTAAGGGAGCGATCTTTTTTTTCGGGGGTGAGTCATAGGATGTCAATCGCTTATCGAGGGCTTTTTTTCTCGCTTAGGTTCCCAGGCCATCAAGGCTTTGAAGGAGGCTGGGAAGAAGTCAATTCTGATAAATCCTAACATTGCGACTATTCAGACCTCACATTTTCTTGCGGATGAAGTTTATTATTTGCCTGTTACACCCGAATATGTTTCGCATGTGATTGAGCGCGAACGACCTGATGGTATTTTCTTGACTTTTGGTGGTCAAACTGGTCTTAATGTCGGTGTTCAAATGGATAAGATGGGTATTTTCGACCGTATGGGTGTTAAGGTTTTGGGAACTCCGATCAAGACATTGGAGACTAGTGAGGACCGGGACTTGTTTGCAAAGGCATTGAATGGTAATTGCCCTCTTGATACTTATCAGCATTATTTTTCAGGATCGCAGTGACTGACTTGACGTAGAAATCAACATCCCGATTGCAGAGTCCATCGCCGTTAACTCAGTAGACACAGCTCTCGATGCCGCTGAAAAGATCGGTTATCCGATTATCGTCCGTTCTGCATACGCCCTTGGCGGGCTCGGATCTGGATTTGCTAATAACCGGGAAGAGCTCCATGATCTCTCTGCTCGTTCGCTCTCTCTTTCACCACAGATCCTTGTCGAGAAATCGCTCAAGGGCTGGAAGGAGGTCGAATACGAGGTTGTCCGAGATGCATCAAACAATTGTATCACAGTCTGCAATATGGAGAACTTTGATCCATTGGGAATCCACACCGGCGACTCTATCGTCGTGGCTCCATCTCAGACCTTGAGTGACGAAGAGTACCACATGCTCCGATCTGCTGCTATCGATATTGTCCGACACTTGGGAGTTGTTGGCGAGTGCAATGTCCAGTACGCTCTCCAGCCCGATGGATTGGACTACAGGGTCATCGAGGTCAATGCCCGCCTCTCTCGTTCTTCCGCACTCGCTTCCAAGGCTACCGGTTATCCTCTCGCTTACACTGCCGCGAAAATCGGTCTCGGACACACTCTCCCGGAATTGCCGAATGCTGTTACAAAGACTACTACTGCCAACTTTGAGCCTTCGCTTGATTACATCGTCACTAAGATTCCTCGCTGGGATTTGAGCAAATTCGCTCACGTCAAGCGTGACATCGGCTCTTCCATGAAATCCGTTGGTGAGGTTATGGCTATCGGACGTACCTTTGAGGAGTCCATCCAGAAAGCAATTCGCCAGGTCGACCCTCAATTCCTTGGCTTCCAAGGGGCCAAGTTCGATGACCTCGACTTTGAACTTGCCAATCCTTCAGACCGCCGATGGCTCGCCGTAGGCCAGGCAATGCTTCATGAGAACTACACTGTCGACCGCGTCTACGATCTCACCAAGATCGACAAATGGTTCTTGTATAAACTCCAGAACATCGTGGACAAGCACAGGGAGCTAGTGGGAGTCGGCTCCCTCTTCGGCATAACTCGCGACATCATGAGTTCCGCTAAAAAGATGGGCTTCTCAGATAAGCAGATTGCGGGATGCGTAAACTCCACTGAGCAAGAAGTCCGCGCCCGCAGGAAGAGCTTTGGTATCATACCCTTCGTCAAGAAAATTGACACACTCGCAGCCGAATTCCCGGCAGATACAAATTACCTATACACAACCTACAATGCCACGACCCACGATGTCGAGTTTGACACTCACGGGATCGTAATTCTCGGCTCAGGTGTTTACCGCATCGGCTCTTCCGTAGAATTCGACTGGTGCGCCGTTTCCTGCACTGTGGCACTCCGAGAAATGGGGAACAAGACCATCATGATAAATTACAACCCGGAGACGTACTCCACCGACTTTGACACTGCTGACAAGCTTTATTTTGAGGAATTAAGTTACGAGCGAGTAATGGACATCTACGAACTCGAATCTGCGGCAGGTGTCGTGGTCTCAGTTGGTGGTCAACTCCCCCAGAACATCGCCCTCAAACTCCAAAACAACGGGGCTAGAGTCCTTGGAACCAACCCAGAAGACATCGACCGTGCCGAAGATCGTCACAAGTTCTCGCAGATCTTAGATAGCATCGGCGTCGACCAACCCGCCTGGAAGGAACTCACGAGCGTGAAAGAAGCCCGCGCCTTCGCCGAGGAGGTCTCATACCCCGTCTTGGTACGACCAAGCTACGTCCTCTCCGGCGCAGCAATGAGCGTGATCCGTAACGAAGCGGAACTCGAAGCGAAGCTACTGAACGCATCGAGCGTGAGTCCCGACCATCCCGTTGTAATCACAAAGTTTATCGAGGGCGCCATGGAAATTGACGTCGATGCTGTCGCCTCGAACGGGAACCTCATCGTGCACGCCGTGTCCGAGCACGTTGAAGCCGCGGGCGTACACTCCGGCGATGCAACACTAGTCCTACCACCAGTCACTCTGGACGAGGAGACAATGTCTCGTGTGAAGCAAATTGCAGAGAAAGTCGCGAAAGCCTGGAAAATCACAGGACCCTTCAACATGCAGATCATCAAAGCCACCGAAGGCAACAAAGTAGCCCTGAAAGTAATAGAATGCAACCTCCGCGCCTCCCGCTCCTTCCCCTTCGTCTCTAAGGTCCTTGGCACAAACTTCATCGACATCGCTACGAAGGCACTCATCAACAAGGACGTGCCCGCGCCAACAGACCTAATGGCCGTGAAACGCGACTACGTCGCCACCAAGGTAGCGCAATTCTCTTGGACTAGGCTAGCAGGCGCGGACCCCTACCTCGGTGTCGAAATGGCGAGCACGGGGGAGGTGGCATGCTTCGGTAAGGACCTCGTGGAGGCGTACTGGGCCTCGCTGCAATCCACTATGAACTTCAAGGTACCAAAGCTCGGCACGGGCCTGCTGTTCGGCGGCGACACAGGGAAGGGGGACCTCAAGGCTGTTGTCAAATTCCTTGCACCAAAGTATAAGCTATACGCTGTCTCCCCCGCTGTGAAAGCACATCTGGAGGAGGCGGGAGTCAGTGTTGAACTCATTGAATTCCCGAAGACGGACAAGAGGAAGCTCAGGGAGGTGTTCCAGAAGTACGACATCTCGGGCGTGTTCAATCTGGCGAGTGCGAGGGCAAAGTCGTTAGTGGACGAGGACTATGTCATGAGGAGGAATGCAGTGGATTTCAATGTTCCATTGTTTATGGAACCTAAGGTTTGTTCTCCCCCCTCGCTCTATCAATTGATTAAAGTGTTTGGTCTAACAATGGTGATAACGATGGAACAGACCGCCGTACTCTTCGCCCAATGCCTTAGTGAAAAGTTGCCACTTGAAGAAGGGAAGGTTCCCGGAGAGGTCAAGAGATGGTCGGAGTTTATTGGTGGGAAGCCATTGTAAAGTTGTCGTCCGTCGCGTTGTATGCGAGTGGCTAAAGTGATATTTGCTTTTTATGGGCAGTAATTTTTTCGTCCCCTCATAGTTTGCTCCTGCCTTAGGTTGTGCTCTTCGGATGATGTTTTCTTAATAAAAAAAAGTTTTGTTTTCGATGTGATTTAATTCGATTGCTTTATTGAGAGGCTTTTGAGTGTTGATTGGGGTGGAAGACCGAGTGGGCGTGGTGAATGGGAGGGGCGGATACCAAGGATCGAATAGTGCTGTGTATACAACTTGGGAGGAATTCGTCACTGCAAATATTACACATTTTCAGTTCTGCGGGCGATTCACTGTCACTTGGTTTGTGCTCGGGTGCCAGAAAACTATTTCTGCTGATCACGTACATACCGGTAGAGTACAAATCTCTATGTAGACAAAGGCTAACTTATGTTTCCCGATTTTTTATGGACACACCCGAGTAGGACTCTAGGTTGGGGGAGGCGTGGATGAGCTGTATTGGGGGAATACTAGTACTGTACCGTACGATATGATACCCCGCCGTGCATGTGAAGATCGGATTGTGGGATAGTTTTACTTTAGTTCAGTGGTCATATATAATATCTAGAATCAGCCTTAGGGAAGACAAGCACAAGTATGCACATGGGAGGGCGCTGCTAGGGAGGAGCCAAGTTGAGTCCACAATATTCTTGTCGTCAGTGCTGTGAGCTAATTGTGTGTATGGAAGCCTGAATTGGGCATTTGTTCCCTCCCCCGTACTTCGTGTGTAACCCCCCTTCCTACATCTCTATTAGGGTCTAAAGTGCTTTTTTGTACTGTTGCGGCTAGGTGGGTTTGGTAGGTTACTGTACTATATCGTATTGTATCCTATTGTATTCTAAGTAAACTTACAATGCGAACCTTGAACCTAGACGAGTGATTGTCTGTGATGGCGTTATAAAACAACCTAGGAAAGGGTGGTGGCAACTATGTCACCTGCTTGGAGATAATACCAGTAGTGCTCGGGCGTAGCAGTGTGTATGAATTGATTGAAGCGGGGTTGAATTTTTTTTTATTGCCTGTACTGACCAGCTATCCTTGGTGTTCTTCCCGTTGCCTGGAGTTCGCATAGCAGTTTTGACTCACATTGGAGATTTCTGTAGCATTTTTTAGCTGGCCATTGAACACGACCATGGATTCCGCTCCATCTTCAGTTCCCTCTGCTCTCATAACTTAGGGAGTTAGGGGGGCATGGGACTCCGGCTTTGAAAAATCAATTGCTAGGGTTATGGCTATTATTTGGTAGCGAGTTTTTCTTGTGCTCACATGGAAATCTTATGATGGAAACTTATCGCTCAGTGATTAGAGCTTAGTTCCTGACAAGCCCACCTCCGCACGGTCAGGGATCGAATTTTTGAGCCTCACGGCAAAACTCTGCCCCCCCAGCGGTTAAGGTACCATCGCCCTTCGCAAGTGTGTAAAGTAGAAGTCCAAATACTTGGAACTCACTAGTGCCGATCTTGATCGGTTCAGATCTTAGCACCATACCCCATTCTGTTACAGTAGACGTGCGTAGAGTAGGTACCGGGTGCTGCGTATGCCTTTCCCCCGTCTGATGATTTCCCAGTGCTTGCCCCTCCCCTCCATCCAGTTTGACTGGTCTTTGCCTTTCTTCTGTTTTTTCCCCTAGACAGTAAAAATCATCGCTTCGCTTTCCGAGAAACAATTCACAACACATTCCCTCCTCGATTGCCCCCCTCTTGCCACGGAAATAACTACAACAAGGAACGCCTGGGAGGATATAGCCATAAGGTTGATGAATTCCTCTTTCTTTCCCTCTCTTGCATTGGCTGACTTCATCTGTAGTACGCGAAAAACACTATGTCCGAACTCTTGCACCGAACCCCGCTCTCCTGGGCTGCCTATAACGGCCACTCTGGGGTAGTGGAAATCCTCCTCAGTTCTCCGAGTCTCGACCCCAACAGGCCAGATCTGGATGGCCGGACCCCTCTTTCTTGGGCTGTTGAGAATGGGCACGGTGAATGCTTCGAGCTCTTGATAGGATGTGAAAGAGTAAATGTTAACACCCCCGATAACGACGGACAAACCCCTCTTTTCTGGGCATTGATGTTAAGAAAGGCCCGAATGATCAAGCTCTTACTAGAACACAAAGGTGTCGGCGTTGGTATTGCAGACCATAATGGCAAGACGCCGCTTACTCGCGCGGCATATGATGGGGTAATTCGTATGGTAGAGTTACTATTGGTGCGGGGTCCGGCCAACGCAGATCTTGGAGACGTGAACGGCAGGACACCGCTCTCTTGGGCCGCAGGGAGGGGGCATGATGGGGTCGTAAAGCTACTGCTGGAACGGAATGATGTCAACCCCAATACTCAAGACAGAGATGGAAAAACACCGCTTTACTTTGCGACAGATAAAGGACATAAGGGGGCCATGAGGATCCTTCTCAATAATCCAAACGTCAACCCCAACATTCCCGATAACAATGGCAAGACACCACTGTTCTTAGCTTCCCAGTGTCGTGATAGGGGCGTGGCTAAGATGCTACTGGGATATGCCCGGGTCGATGTCAACTTTCCGGACAACGACGGAAAAACTCCTCTGGCCTCTGCTTCGTTACACGGGATGCATCGAGTTGTTAGGGTGATTTTGGAGCGGAACGATGTTAACCTAGGTCTGGGTGACAATGGTGGGAGGACAGCCACCTCTTGGGCCGCTGCTCGGGGGCATCGGATAGTATTAAGACAACTGTTGAAACGGGAAGACGCACACGTCAACACCCCAGACGACAATGGAAAAACCCCACTCTTGTGGGCCGCTGAGACCGGGCAACTTTATGTGGTGGTCCTGCTGCTGCGGCGTGGGGATGTTGTTATTGATTCGCAGGCTAACGAGACTCTGCTCCGTTACGCGGCAGTGCATGGGTGGAAGGACGTTGTTGTGGAGCTGCTGAAACACAGTGATGTGACCCCGAATACCGGTACCCTCGACCGCGGCCCCCGAACGCTACTCTTGCTTCTCTGCTTCTCTTTGAGCTTTACGATAGAGTACTGAGGCTACTTCTGGGACGAAGGGACATCAATCCCCATCAAGAAGATGATGGTGGAGCTTCGTTGGCTACTTTTTAGTTATAATATGGTGGTGGAATTACTAAGCCTGAGGGTGGTTTCGGCTAGGGTCTTGTGTTGTTTGTGAAGGGGGGAACTAATATTATTTTATGCCGGACACACTCGTTTGCGACCTTTATACCTCAGTGCTGAATCCGAAGCTCGTTCAAAGATTATCTTTGACTTTTTTGATTTAATTTCGGCTATTGCAGCACACGGAAAACATAATGGACTTGGCGGTATGAAGCTCTCGAGGCTTGCAGGTTGGTGGGCCTTCGAGCATAGCGATATGGGATGGGGTTTCGAAGGTAGATACATGTCATGGTCGAGGTTTGTTCGACTCACCAATTTTTGTACTGTTCTTAGCAGATCTTCGGTGTTTTGACTGTGTTGCACCCTACGTAATCCGCTACAATAAGAACAGTTCTTATTACGACCCTCTCGCTTTGATGTTTTTTTCGTCTTTTTCTCCTTAAATGGGATAGCGGGACACCAATTTTAGCCGCCTCTTACTAGGTCTGGAGCCAAGTCTCCGAAAGTAGTATTCCTAAGAGCCACCTTCTCCGAAACGGTCTCTATGGGCTAAGTTCTCCGGTACTAAGGTCTACTCTCGGGTTCGTCGTTGCTGATCACTGAGTTAGGATGACAAGCCAAAATCTTGCTTAACTATTTTCGTCGTGCGCCACCAGTTGCGGAGATACGGTAGTGAATCCAACGAGTTTTTACTCTATGTTGTTAAGAACAGCTGTCCTAAAAACTTATATATATATGTGGCCTTTCCCGCCCTTCCTGGCTTCAGTAATCACACCCCTTTCAAAGCGAAGACCACAACAACGACGGACACCTTCAAGAATACAGTTCCACAGCAACCGAATACCTTCGCTGTTCCTTCTTTTATCTTCTTCTGCTTGCATCTGTGGAAAGGATCAAAGGCCTACGATTCACTAATCCTGCAAGTAGTTGGTTTTTTTTACCCTCGGACGTCGATTGCCTACCTTTCCTCCTGCAAGGCGGGACTCCCCAGTCCTTTCTCTAGAGTTTCCAGGTCCCATTTCGTTCCTTGAGTGCTGAAGCTATAGTTGGAACGGGAGGAAAGTACCAATACCACTATGGCAGACAATTGCTGTCGGACGCCACTCTCACGGGCTGCTAAGGAGGGGCAGGGTATAGTAGTGGAGCGACCACAAAGACGGGAAGACATTGATTCCGATATCCTGGAAAATTGCCGTCGAACACCGTTCTTGTGGGCTGCTAAGGGGGGGCATGATAGAGTAGTCGAGGTACTTCTGGGGTGGACGGACATCAATCCAGGTTTGCCGGACAATTGCGGTCGAACACCACTCTCGTGGGCTGCCGGCGAGGGGCATGATGGAGTAGTAAAGCTACTACTACGACAGAAAGACATCAATCTAGATAAGCTTGATGATTGCGGTCGAGCACCGCTCTCGTGGGCTGCGGAGGAGGGGCAGGATAGAGTAATGGAGCGACTACAAAGATGGGAAGACATCGAACCTGATAGCCCGGACAATTGCCGTCGAACACCATTCCTGTGGGCTGCCAAGGGGGGGCATGATAGAGTAGTTGAGGTACTTCTGGGGCGGACGGACATCTATCTAGATTTGCATGACAATTGCGGTCGAACACCACTCTCGTGGGCTGCCGGGGAGGGGCATGATAGAGTAGTAAAGCTACTGCTGGGACAGAAAGATATCAATCCAAATAAGCGGGACGATTGTGGTCGAACACCGCTCTCGTGGGCTGCCGAGGAGGGCCATGATGGAGTAGTAAAGCTACTGTTGGGACTGAAAGACATCAGCCCAGATATGCGGGACGATACTGGCCAAACACCGCTCTCGTGGGCTGCAAAGATGGGGCGTGAGAGAGTAGTGAAACTTTTGCTGGGACGGGAAGACGTCCACCTCACTGTGGCAAGTAATTCTGGCCGAACGCCACTCTCATGGGCTGCTGAGAGCGGGTGTGATGGAGTAATGGAGCTACTGTTGGAACGGGAAGACGTCAACCCCAATATTACTGATAAATTGGGACGAACCCCGCTCTGGTATGCTGCCCAACATCGGTTCGGGTCGTTGGTAAGGCTACTGTTGGAACGAGAAGACGTCAACCCCAATATCGCGGACAATCGTGGTCAAACACCGCTTTTCATGGCTGTCGACTGTAGGTGTTATGCAGTAGTGAAGCTACTGTTGGGAAGGGAAGATGTCAACCCCACTATCGCAGACAATTATGGCACAACACCGCTCTCGTTGGCCTTGAGGTATAGGATTGATGGAGTAGTAAGCCTACTAATGGGACGGGAAGATACCAACCCAAACATCCCCGACCGAGGTGGGCGGACAGTCCCCCCGTAGGCTAGCTAAGATGAGGCACCCTTACAAAGTCCTCCACGGCTTACCGTAACCTTATGGCTCTATGTGCCTTTGCGATTCAAAATCATTTTGTGGATTAATTACACTATAGCTTAACAAAGCATTGTTAAAACAAAAAAAAAACAAAGTAAATGGATAGCCATATTAGGGATTGGTTCGTGTATAGCCCCCATGAGGGGGTATTAATGAGAGCTATTTTTTGTGATTGAGGTTTCGTGAAGCTTTGGTATGAGTGAGAGGTTGTGATATCGTGCGTGAATGTTGCGGGGCCAAATGTTCCATTATGGCCAGATTCTACAGTATTATGATGTCTCTTCATTCGTTCTCGAGTTATTTACCGTGTTTCATTGTATTGTAAATTTATTTCATTAAATGTCGATCGCCTGAATACACAGTTCTGGCTCGGGGGTGGGGGGAAAAAGGTTTAGCCGGTTGCTTGCACTCCTGGGAGTCATAGCTCACTACCCACGGGCCCAGTATCTTTTTTTGTAAAATCGGCTATTTATTCGTATCATAGCTAGCTACAGGAAAGCCATGTCATTCACCCTGAGGTACCGCCTAAAAACCCGAGGTTAACAAATGAAATCTATCTCTGTCTAATGCCCTCTAAATCTACAGTCCCACTGGTATGGGACTAACAGTACATCCTTAGTTAAAACAAGGTAGGTAGAAAAGGAAAACATCCTCGGTAGGAACCAAATTTTACGCTCTCTCTCCATATTCCACCGTCCCGGTTGTGCGGGAAACATGACATTGCTGCAGTACCTTTCTTTCCGCTAAGACTTTGCGAACGGGGGTGTACTGGACAATCGCTGAAGAAGGGGAAAAATGAAACAATAATATATTGTATATTCTTAAAAACATGGCTGGGTGGCGAAGGTGATTGGCAAGGGAGAGGGTCCAAGAAAGTACGGTAGGAAGGGGAGTCATGAAGAGTCACTCGCTATCCAGGATGGGAACTAGTCGGAAGTATTACTTCAGTGTGACATGCAGTACAGATATGTTCGGCCAGTAGCCAGGCTACTTGGGACATGAGGAACTAGGAAATGACTAGAGTCATATTGATGTATGTTCATACTACGGACTGCTATTAGTACACCGGTCTCAGGCGCGTCTATAGGCAAAACAAGCAAGATAACATCTATCTCTTTCTTTCTCTTATTCATCGGTCCCATTACTTTATGCTTCGACTCCGACCTCTTCTGTGCGAGCTCCAACAGAACTTGCACTCCCTGCCTCCGTGTAAACCTCATCCAGATCTCTGGTTTAATCCAGAGAAAGTATGTGGTGCTATCCCGATCTAGGTCTAGGTCCTCATTCACTAGTTCCATATCATACACCCAGAGCATCTTTGATAATACGAGGCGAATTTCTTTCAGTGCTAGACTAAAAGCTAGGAATATAGTTAGATTAGTCGGGTGTCGTAAGAGGGAGGAAGCGAGGGTCCGAGGGATGGAGGGACTTACTTCCTGCCAATACAAACCCGACTACCCAGTGAGAGCGGCTGACTAGTGTGCTTCTTATCCGTGGAGTTGCGATCAAGCCACCGTTCTGACTTGAATTCATCTGGGTTGTGGAAGTTCTCTGAAGAACGGCAAGCGGACCAAGAGCTTGTCGATAGTTCGACCCCCCTATCCCTCATCCCCTTGTTAGAATACAGCACTACCGGGGTGGAAGAGTGGGGGGGAGACTTTCTAGAAAAGCCCCACTTATTGTGGTGTTCCCAAAGGTTGCGAAAAGGGCCCACAGCTCCCAGCCTTCTTTGTCAGAGCTTGATTGCGCAATAGCACCCACCGGGGGCCGCGCTAAGAATTTCTCTCTGAAGAATTAGATATAATGTGAATTCTCAAATTTAGTGGCTTGCCAAGTGACGATTAAACAGAGAGCTCCGAAAAAAAGGGGGGATTCTTTAGGAAAAGCATAATAAAGCTAGTAATTCCTACCGGCCAGTGCTAGCAACTGCGGGAGAGACGGTGCATCAATCTAAGGATATGCCAACGAGTTGCCAGAAAAACAGACCGGCCTTTGTTAAACAACTGGACCTCTAATACTGTTCCAGAATTCCATACGTATTAGAGAGATGTCTTGAAGATTGTTAAAAAAAACCCTCTCTACCACGACAATTCAGTTATCCAAACAAGTCAACAGGGTTAGGGTTTGTGGAGCCTCTGTAGCACAGCAGCAGCAACCTAGAGTCCCAATCACTACGACCTGGGCGGCAGGCTGAAGAGAGCCAGCCAACAGGCTAAACCTATCACTTCACATTCCGGGACGGTACTCCGTTCAGATAAGTGAAGTTTGCAATAGCCGCTGCGCAGCTATCATAACTAGTATACCGGTAGTCCCTTAGATCTCCCCGGTGGAGTACCGGTGACGGGCTGCTTTCTCAATACCCCTATGATTGGAGGGTGTGTCGACCAAGCCGTATACACCCCGTGTGTGAGTGTGGGTATGACCTTCTGATATCCCAGATAATAAATTAATCGCGAGTTGACTTGGCTAGGTGCTGCTTAACTGGATGGGCAGGGATGGGATAGGCAAACAGAACTATGATCAAATTAAGATAGAAATGAAATGCTATCTATTGGGTGCGGACTCCCCGGCCCTATTTGTATTGGTGGCGTTAAAGTGTGCATAGTCCCATGCGTCCTCTCATAAAGGGTATACTGGCTCCCATCTTCTATGCCGCCGAGTATGTTAGAGGGTATCCTGGCGTGGGGTGGTGGTGGTGGGCCGGATGCTTGCGGTTGACATTAAAGATATCATAGTTAAAGGATTTCACCTGCCTGAGAGATGGAAGGGTGGTGAGTATAGGGTTGACTCAAAATTTCAGCTTCTCGCGTTATAAAAATTAATTGCTAAAATAATTATTATAAATAACTACTACGGTACTGTAAATAAATACAGCTGTGAGGTGCGGTGCTGTACCTGAAAGCGGTATCTCTCAGTGTGGAAGCTGATGCTGAGTAATGGCGTTTTTTGACGTGAAACTTAACTTCTGATAAATCGAGTTTCGTTATAACAACAAGCGCTCTAATCGGCAGAGAATAGAGGATGATTAGGCGGAAGACTTAAAGATGAGGCTTTGGTAGTATATAGGCAAGATTGCGCATGGGAGGGCGCTACTAGGGAGTAGCCAAGTTGGGTCCACAATGTTCTTGTTGTCAGTGCTGTGAGCTAATTGTGTGTACGATATGGAAGCCTGGATTGGGCTTTTGTGCCCTCCCCCAGTACTCCGTGTGTAACCCCCCCATTCTTACATCTCTGTTGGGGTCTAAAGTGCTTTTTTGTACTGTCGCGGTTAGGTGAGTTTGGTAAGTTACTGTAAAATATCGTATTGTATCCCTTTGCATGCTAAGTAAACTTACAATGCTAACCTTGAACCTAGACGAGTGATTGTCTGTGATGACGTTAAAAAACAACCTACTGTAGGATCGAGTGATGATAACTAAGTTAGCAGCTTGGGGATAATAGGGTTCAAGTGCAGTAGTGTGTATGAATTTTTTGAAATATCATAGGATTTATTTTGTTTTTCCACATGCTATTCTAGTCTTAGTAGTTTTTTTAGATTGGGATGCAATATACTAAGAGGGTGTCCTTGAGGTGCTCGCTTTTGGGTTGTTCATTGGAGATTTACGGGGCCTCATCTAGTCGGCTTAGTGGTAGAGATTGGACCCGGAATAATCCTAGACTGCGGTAGAGGACTATCTATTAGCATGTTCGACAGCTCTTTGGGATACTAAATACCAGTAGGTTAGGCAGGGAATGAGATAGGGTTTGAATGAGCTTAATCTTTGATCATGAAAAAGATGGGGCAAAGAGAGTATTATATAGATGATTGAGAGATGCTAAGTCTTAAGCTTCTAGGCAGTTTTTGTCTGATTGTTCAATGTGACTGCTGTATGTGAGTATGTGACTGCTAGATATGAGGGTTTTCATGAGGGCTGGTCACCATACTCAAATCAGAAATACCCGCACTGCACACATGGTCACAGATCTAGCATGATTGTTTAAGATAGAATATTTAGATTAGATAAGTTGGCACAATCAAATCCACTGTGTAGTGCTTCTATAATCATACTCATATAGTACAGTGCTACCGATATCATGGTGGGTTGCTTTTTTTGCCATAATGTTTCTTTCACCTCTTTCTTTCTTGCAACTCCTCCTTTCCTTTCTCTTCTACTACACTACATATTACTATTGTTACTATTAATATCTGTTTTTCTTCATATATGATATTTTTCCTATCTGTATTGATATATTTGACTTCTAATAAAAGACAATATAAGTAGTCTGTATTTAGATCCCAAGTATCTCTCTACCAACTAGCCTTATTTTAAAGTTATATAGTCTTTATTTTACATGGTAATTTCTTTATGCATAGCTTATGATTCTTGCCCCACTCCTCCTTTTACACTATTCTACTATATTACTTTTTTTCTTCTTATACAACTATTTTCTCAACTTTAATATACATGCCATTATATATCAAACTAGTATTACAGGTAAAAGAAATATAGATATAAGTGGAGTACTATACTTTAAAATATGGGTGAGATTAGACATCTATATCTTGAAAGTATAGTTTTAATCTTATATTTCAGCTTAAATATTAGCAGAACTTGTAGCTACCCTAGAGAGTCAATAGGTAACTCTTTCTGGTTATAAGAAAGACATTTTTCTGAGTACAAAGGAAACTCATTTTCAGGAATAGTAGAAGCTACTTTGCACATAAACTAATACTTTAGTTCTTTTGAGCTTTTCAACCCTCAGTATATCTTCTATTTATTTTTTCACAATTAATAAGTTCTATCTTGTATTTGAAAGACTTAAGTGGGTTTTTTAACATTCAATCTAATATATAATAATGCAAATTTTTCACTTGAGGTTAATTGCCAGAAAAAAAAGACTTTAGGGAGCAGATTCTCTAGAAGTACAGGGCAGATACTTAGAGAGAATACTCTTTAAGGAAAGATAAATTCTCTGTAGACAAATATGAGTAGTAGAGACTAAATAATAGAATTCACTTCAGGGTGGTATAGTAATTAGTTGGAGTTACTTTACAGATTTAATATCTTAGAGGAGAAGATATATAGAGAGAGTAATACTAAAAGAGGAAACTAGCTGGGAAAGTAACTCTTAAACAAGTTCTTTCAAAATTAATAGTTCTTACATTAAGGATCTAACCACAAAATCACTTTTTTTCTCATTTCTCTTTTAGAAATATTATAATATTATTGTAGCTATACAAAATATATATATGAACAAGTACTTAAGTTCTTGAATAGAGGCTATAAGCACTAGTACTAGAGAAACTAACAGGTTAAACCAGCTGAATCTGCTCAATTTGAGTTCTGATTCTTGTTAGTTTTAACCTAATAGTACTTCAATAATTTGATCTACCAGGGAGGTTTCTTCAGTTGAAGATGATATAAAAACAATTGACTTGTATTCTCAAAGGCTATATACAGAGTAGTATATAGAAAAATCCACTGGATGTAAGTATCCTTCCCTTACCTCACTCTGGTAGATTTAATCAAAATAGTTTTCTATTTCTCTCTATTCCTTCCACTCCTATTACTATCTCTTACTAGTGTATGAATTATTGATAGTTATTCAATTACTATTGTTAATCATATACTATCTTTCTATTTCTTTGCTAATTACAATTCTTTTAATTTAGTTTCTATATTGCCTTATTCTATTAGTCTTTCCTCTTTACTTATAAACTCAAAGATAAGATTTGAAGTGGTAAAGCCCTTGAAGGATGTGAATACGACACAGTATTGTAACTCTCTTACCCATGCTATAAAGAAAGTATTTATTACAGCATAATTCAAGATTATACAAATACACAGTACCTAAAACTTTACCATCAGCTGGTTGTTAGTATTTTTCAAGATACTCAATAGTGATGAATTGTTTTTTAGGAGCTAGAGTTACTTATATACTTTCAAGCTCCAACTTGAAGTAAAACTCAAGTAGGTAGTTATTTTACTGCATATTGGCTCAGTCCTCAAAAAAGTCAACCGTCAAAATGCATATAGTTTATTGGATGATATTAAATATAATAGTAGTACTGCTGTGTTAATGTTCTATGTGGAATCTCACTACAGGAAATTGGGTAATTGAGTCAGCCATTCTTCTTATTAGACTTACAAATTATGATAAAACTAGATTGGATTTTTCTAATAAATGAGTATAAGAACAGATAGGCTAACGACCAAGTCAACTCTCCTAGCAAACTAACTCTAAAAGCCATTGCTATTGGTATTAAAGCTTTCCATGTTCTATTACTATTAAGCTTAGAGAATAATAATAATAATGTAGGGAAGGATATTAATGTAAGAAGCTTTTGCAAATTTATAAAGAGAGCTTTAACAACAAGTGCAGTTTTCAGACTTAGAGCTCTACATTGTATACTAGAAGCTGATAAGAGAAGTCATGTCTACTAACTATTAACACTAGAGATTACCAGTCAATTTACTATATTTTAGCTTTATACTAGTCTTTCTTCAAGTATTATAGACTGCATTTACATATATTAGATGAAGGATATTATGTAAAAATAGTTTGAGATACAATTTTGCTTTGAGATAAATATACTTACCACCAAATACCTAGATCTTTCAAAACTCTTCTATTCTGTAACCTGCTTCTAGGTATCGCGAGATTCCCGGAGGGAGATCTGGCGATACTGAAGGACAGGAGTGGAAGCGTCGAGTGGAATCTCTGTAAGAGATATAAGAAAGATGAGGGACTAATAGAGTGACCATTCAACTTGTAGTATATTAAAGAAGAGCGTTCCTGTGAGGCTTGAGAGTTCGAATCCTTAGGGGATCTCGAGCTCTTTAAATACAAATAAATATAGCCAAGTATCCTGTCCAAAGAGCAAATATCAAAATGCAAAGCTACATGAGTAGCGAAACTTCTAAGTCCTAAACAAGGTCATAAAAGCGACAGGATATAACTAACAAAACAAGTAATGAAATAAAACAAACAAGGGATCGCTACTGATGTACTAATCCAGTAATACATAGTAGGAAAGCATAGGGTATCCTAATTGGGTACAAAAATCAAAGGGTGCAAATAAGCGAGTAAAGGAAGGTACTACCCAATAGGAAACTATAACAATAAGGAAAGTACAAGGATGGAATATGCGTTACTAGGGAATCCTAAATAGGCAATATCCAACGTCAGTATAGTGAGTAGCAGAGATAATAGTAGATTCTGTTACATTCCCCCTAATAGAAATAAAACAAAAGAAAGGTACATGATTCCGTTAGGCTTACATCTCAGTTTCTTCAAGGGAGGGGAGAGAGTAACAGGTTTCAGTCTCGGAGTAGTCATAGTCTTGGATTGGGGCCCAAAATCCATCAGGGTCAAGCTCTGGTGATAGAGGAAGATATTCGGGTTCTTGGACTGTCCAAGCTGACAAACATTCGTTATGAGTCCATGGGAGGTGGAAGGGGATGGTTTCGTTATAGGTATCAAATCAGTAGGTTCTGAGAGCGGTACTGGCTCCTTCAAGGACGTCAAGGGGTTTCCATGTTGCTTCGATTTCGTCATAGCCTTTCCAGTGGATTAGGAATTGGCGTTTCCTTCGATAGATTCGATCCTTCATAACCTTTTCAACTTCCCATTCTTGTTGTCCAGATGCATCGATAGTAACTGGTTCCTTAGAGGCGGGGTCTGGCAGGCCTGGGAAGGCTTTAAGGTTTGGTCTGAGGTAGATTCGAAGATGGCTGCGATGAATCCATGGGTGGATTCCTTGCATGATGGGAGGGAGGTTGAGTTTGTAGTTATCATATTTGTCAGGGCCTTCGAGGACTGAGAAAGGTCCAAGCCATGGTCCAACAAGCTTGTGGTTCCGTCCTATCTTGTGTACATAGGATTCGGATCTGAGGGTGACTTCAGTCTTTCCAGGGGTAATTGGGGGTCCTTCTTTGCATCTTTTTTGGCTAGTGGTAGTCTGGCGAGCTCTGGCCTTTTGGAGCGCGGTTCTTGCAAGCTGCTGGTTTTTCATAATCTGAGATGCAATATTATCAGCAGAAGGAACGGCAGTAGGCATGACTTTAACGCTAGGGAGGAGGTTTATGATGCGTCCAAAGGTAATCTCAAAGGGTGAGAGATCAGTGCTGTCACTAGGAGCAGCATTGATGGTGGTTTGGATATGGGGAAGGTGGCGAGTCCATTTGGTGCCTTTAGGGTTAACGAAATTTCGAAGGCATTGGCGGATGGTTCTGATTCTCCATTCAGTTTGGCCATTTGTCTGGTGATGGTAAGCGGTAGCCATGTTGAGATCAATTTTGATGTTGGCCATAAACTGCATCCAGAAGCAAGAGGTGAACTTGGGGTCTCTATCAGAAACGATAGAGGTAGGGAAACCATGGGTAGAGAAGATTCGTTCTATAAGGAGGTTTGCAGTTTCGACAGCAGTGATGTTTTGTGATACTGGGATGAGGTAGGTAAATCCAGAGAAACGATCCAACACAACTAGAATTTGATCCTTTTTGTTGTCGCTGGGGAAGGGTCCTGCAAAGTCAATTGCAATCGAAGAGAATGGTTCTCTAGGGACAGGGAGAGGGGTGACAATTCCGTCAGTGAGGGTTGTAGGTTGCTTGTTCATCTGGCAAAGGTGGCATCTGCGAATATAGTCTTTGAAATCGTTCCTCATAGTCATCCAGTAGAAGTGTCTGGAGGCGTATTTGAAACATTTCTGGGCTCCCATGTGTGCCATTTGTTCATGGGTGATTCTGATAATTTCGTTCCTAATATTCTGTCCTTCATAAGCAGCTTCATAGGGGACATATGGACAGTCTCGACTGTCATCCTCCCCTCTTTTAACAAGAAGTCCATCGTAGAGAATCCAACTTGGATGGTTGGTATTCTTGCTGACGATATTAAAAAGAGGATCGGTAGCGGTAGCCTTTCGAAGGCTGTAATACCATTTGCCTTTAAGGTGCTGGGTGAGCTGGAAGGCGTGAACATCAAGGGCTCTGGATGGTTCATCAGGGAAAGGGTCATTGTAGTCGACAGGGGCGTCAGTGATCGGGAGGTCATCATCCTGCGCTGCATGATTTGAGGAGTGTCCATCATGGGTAGCGATTATAGTCTGGTATATTGGATGTCCTCTGTCATTTGTGAGAGCGGGAGGGAGAGCCCATTTGTCTTCTGCTCTGCGCTTAGGGTGGTGAGGGGTGATGAAACAGGAGGCAGAGTAGAGGGGGCTAGGGGAAGGGATGTGACGGGGTCCTGAGGGATAGTAGTGATGATCCTTTCCATCCATGTGTGCTTCGCATTCGTCCCATACACAGGCTGTCCAGTGCATAGATCGATGTCTGGTAGACGTAAGAAATTGTTCCAACTCATCTCTGGGAGGAGTGGAAGTGGAGTGGGGTGGGCTGGCAGAGTATCCTGAGCTGGCGAGGGCAATTGATTCTAATTTGGTAATGGAGTCATGAATTCTTCCAAAGCAGTTTGTGATGGTGTTGAGGCGTAGAGATCGTTCCATATAGTTCGAAGGACTGTGAATCCTCTGTGCAAGTCCTGCAAGCTGTGCCTGAGCTGCTTGGATGAGTATCGTAGTTTCAGAGGGGTCATGGGGCTGGCCTTTGGTGCTGGCTTTGTTACTTTGCATCGTCTCGATTCCTTGTTGCATGGTGGATTCCATCTGATCCAGTCCTTGTTCAAAAGGACCTGGGTGGTGATCGATTCTTTCTGCCTCTGTCGAGTCTGGGATTGGGACATCTTCAGTGTTCCACATTGAGATGTGTTGAGGTATAGCGAAAGGGTTGAGTGGGGTAGGAGAGATAAAAGATGGTTCGCTTTCAGGATCGAGGGTGTGTGCGAGCTTAAGGTAGTGCTTGGTGCTACTGGTCATGGCGGAATAGGCTTCTTTTATAGACTTTTTCTCAGTGGGGTCCACAAGGATCATTTCAGGACTTGCATGGCGCTCCTCATATATCCTAGAGAGGGCGTCTGCAAGGACATTGTCTTTTCCTGGTCTGTGGATAATATCGAAGTCATAAGATTGGAGGAACATTCTCCATCTTGTCTGGCGGTAAGGGAGCTTTGTTTGAGCTAGGAAATATGATAGCCCTTTGTTGTCCGTTACCACTGTGAATCTGGTACCAAAGAGCATGGGGTGGAATGATTGAACAGCATCGACAATTGGAAGGAGTTCTAATTCATGCACAGGATAGTGCAGCTGACTAGTGGCGAATTTTCGACTATGAAATGCTGCAGGGTGTACCTTTTCGGGAGTAGGTCCTTGGCCAATCCATGCACCTGCTCTAACTTTACAAGCATCGGTGAAGAGGTAGATTGGGTGGTGTGACTTATAGTCAATAGGACGAAGGGTGGTGATGTTTTTGGCTAAGTGTTTAATCTGTTGAAACGCTTCTTCATGCAGGGGTCTCCATTTGAAATCTTTTTGGGCAATTAGATCCGAGAGAGGGGCGCTAGCGGTAGCGAGGTGTGGTAGGAATTGAGCATGGTATATGACCACACCAATAAAGGTTTGTAATTCATTTTTCGATTTGGGAGTGTGCCAGTCTTGGATTCCTCGTATTTTTTCAGGATCTGCATAGATTCCTTGATCATCTATAACATGTCCCAAAAGGGGTAGTTTATCGGTGAAAAATCTGCACTTGGATGGGGAAGCTCTGATGTTATAGTCCTGTAGTCTCTTACAAACCTGGCGGATATCATGGATATGAGCTTCAAAAGTGTCTGAAAAAATTGTGATATCGTCTAGGTATGCCCAAACTGTTTTTCCAATCAGTCTATCAAGGACATATTCGATAACTCGCATAGCTGTAGATGGTGTATTGCAATCTCCTTGCAGCATTACTTTGCATGCAAAGGTTCCGAAGAGTGTCTTGATTGTGTTGAGGGTTTCATCTTTAGGGGCTACTTGAATTTGGAAATACCAGTTGGACAGGTCAATGGTAGATCTGTATTTCGCTCTGGCAACAGTTCTGAGAATCATAGATTGATTTGGAATAGTGCTATCGTTCTTGATAGTGATATCGTTCCTGGGGATCAGGTCTGCTAGGAGTCTGATTTCGCCATTGGGTTTGAGCTTTGGGAACATGTTGACAGGGTTGTTGGCTTCGCATGGGTAGATTATTTTTTTATTCTTCCAGTCCTCGATAATTTCTCTGTATGCTGGTAGGATTTGTCAGGGACAGTGAACATTTTTGGACTAGGTGCCGAAGTGGAATCAATTAGATTGATATGGTGGTTTATATCTCGAAGGGGCAGTAGTACAGTGATCTCTTGGATGGGAACACTTCAGGGAATTCGGAAATAAAGTCAGGGGTATCGGTATTTGCCATAGCAGAGAATCTGGCATAGTTCGCTTTCTTACAGGTGAGGGTGACTCCTTTGTCAGGGAAGGTGATAATAGCATTTCCGCAATCGATTACTGCATTATGGGCGGTTAGGTATGGCATTCCTTAAAAGATGTCATAGTTGTCTAGTGAGCAGACTAAGGCATCAGTGATGTCGCCCTTTTCGTCTTTTACTTGGATCAAGGGTTGGGCCTTATAATTGATAGTTGAGCGAGATCATTTAACCGCCATTTTCAAACTGATAGGGGTATCGAGGTCTTTGGTAGGGATTTGGAAGGTGGAGACGAATTTTCCAGAGATTAGGTTATCTCCCATGGTTCCTGTATCGAATAAGGCCTTTGCTTTGTGGCCATTGACTGTAATGTAGGCTTCAAGGGCTCTGTTGGCGGTTCCAGATTGGCCTACATGGTTGGAAGTATTTGTGAATGTAAGGGTGTCCTGTTATTCCTCTTGAGTGTGGTAGGACCGGCGGGGTTTTCCTCTTCTCTCTGTTCCTCCTCTTCTTCCATTTCCTCTCTAGTTATATCCTCGATTGTTGTGCTGATTTCCTTTCTTCTCATAGCAATCGTTTGAGTAGTGTCCTAGTTTTCCGCAATAGTAGCATCGGTCTTCTCGCCTTCTTCTATCCTTTTCCTGAGGGGATAGCTTGGTGTGCTGGGAGGTGTTGTTTGAGAAGGAGTTGGG